>OX637392.1:12006985-12236984 GCA_951799425.1 Ilex aquifolium
ACCATATTAGTATTCATTTTTTTTGGGGCAAATTACATTTTGTACTTTAAAAAATTTAGAAATTCTTAATTTATATTCTCAAAGATTAGATTTTTTTACATTGTACTCACAATATATTATATTAAAAATATTGTAATATGACATCTCCGTTAATTTTCGTTATTTATTTTGTCAAACATCAATAGAATGAATTTTGACAAATAAGCAACGAAAGATAAGAGAAGGTCTAAATCATAATATTTTTAATACATTGAGCGTGCAATGTTATAAATCTCATCTTTTAAGTTATAAAGTGAGACCAGTTCCAAAAAAAAAAAAGTTATAAAGTGAGAAAATACTCAATGAGATTCTCTCTTGTTTTTTTTGGTAGATTTAGCATTAGGCTTAATAACTGTTTTAATTGGTGGAATAAATAAAAAAATTGATGAGTTGTAACTTGAAATGTAATTTACACGCGCATCAGTAGTGGTTTCTGCTCTTTCTATGCTCTCTCTATATATTACACCTCCTGGTGTCTGGTAATGCATTGGTTTGGCCAACAGAAAATGTTCTTTAAAGCAGTCTCTCATACTTGGAAACAGGTACAGATTTGATCTTATCGTACTAACTTTGGGAGGGAAACCTGTTGGAACTTGGAAACTACTCCTAAAACCCATTAAAGAGAGAGAAAGTACAGAGCAGAGAGAGTGAAAGAGTTCCTCGAAGAGAAAACTTTTTGAAAGAGAGGAAATAAAGTTGCTGGGGGTGGGAGGTGAGAGCTAGAGAGGGAAAATCTAGAGAGAGAGAGAGAGGATGTTTGCAGCTGAGAATGGACTCAAGGGAGACCCAAGGCTTCAAGCCATTTCTGAAGCCATAAGCGTCATCCCTCACTTCCCAAAACCAGGTTTTGGACTTCTCCTTCATTTTTCATTTCTCTCACTTGCTGTTGTGTATTTTTAACAAAATTATATGAGTACATCTTCTCTTCTTTTTTGTTAGGGATAATGTTTCAAGATATAACAACTTTGCTACTAAATCACAAGGCATTCAAGGACACTGTGGACATCTTTGTGGAGAGGTACAGAGACATGGGGATCTCTGTTGTTGCTGGTAATCTCTCCCTCCCTCTCTCTCTCTCTCTCTCATCTGGTTTTAGCCAACTTTCTTGGTTTTCCCACATGTAATTATCCATTCATTGGGTTGTTATTTTATTACCATTCATTCAATGTATAAAATATATGAGAAGACTTTCTTTATTTGCTTCTCTTATATATTTTATTCTATATTTGCTGAACTTTACTGGGTAGTCTATTTTTTTTTTCTTGGTGTATGTTTTCACTGGATGGTGTAGATTAGATTTGGGAACAATGTGATACATTTAGTACAGCACAGGATTGTTAAGGTTTTCTTCATCCCAAATTTGTTTATGGATCCTATTTTTTAGCACCTGCCGACAGTTTTTGTTAATATCAGATTATCTCTGCTGTTAATGGTTTTATGGACTTATTTGACAAATGACAATCATGCAATCTGTTACTTTTGGGAATTTTGGTTTATTATTTCTGGGACTTTGCATCATCTTTCTTTATTTAAGTTCATCTTTCTTTATTTAAGTTTATCTTTGGGTTTAGGAATGGCGGATAAAGCAGCCTCTAAAATCCTGGAAAAATTCTCTTCTATTTCCTAAATTACAGTGTTTGCTCAAGAACAATTTAATCTTTATTATACCACCATTTTGTTATCTTTAGTTATATTTGTTTCAAGCTATTTCTGGGTATTTGAGTAATGCCACTCATTTGCCAAGTTTAGTCTATGCCTACCATTATTTTATTTTATTTTTCTTCTTCTGGATTTGTTTTGAAACTGTGATTTTTTAAACTTAGAAGACTGCCATCTCAAAAAAAAAAAAGAAAAAGAAAAAAGAAAAGAAAGTAGACTGCTTCCATGTTTTCTTCATCCTTAACTGTTCTTCCCTCTCACAATTTTCCTGTATACAATTTGCGCCCATCCATTTTGCCTTGCACCCAAAATTGCTGTAAAAATGAATTGCTTATTAGGAATATTTTTAATATTATTTTTTCTTGTCTTTATAGGCATATTAAAATTTTTATGTCCTAATCGAGTTCATAGGAGGCCACCCAAGTTGTAGTCGAAGGGCTACACTTTAAATTCTTTAAATGTCATATAAATTTGGCCATATCCTCTACACAAATATTTGAAGGAGTTTGGTAGTGCAGATATGAATTTTGTGCAGTGCAGCAATGGGAGTTATTGATGATCATATGAAAACCTGGGGTTGTAAAAGTATCAAAACAAACTTTTCTAGTTGCGGTTAATAACTTTGTTGGGTCTGGATACAATAGGACAACCTTGCTTCAATCAAGCTGAACTTAATGCAAGCTTAGCTTGGAGAAGTCGTGGTCCTGGCTTTGATGAACATTTACTGTAACTCCTCTGTTGGATGGCATCTATGACACATCAAAAACAAGAAACTTCAAAAAAACTTTACACAACCTGTCAATTGCTGAATTAACTCCTTTAACATGTAGGCTGTGGTAATAAAGTTGATTCTCCAGATATTGTCCTGCGAGGTTGAGGAGAGCAGGTTCGAGTGATAAATGCGTTATAGTTATTTTTTTTGTTATCTAGTATATAGCTGATTTTTCTTTTTCCTTTTTTTCTGGCTCTTTTCATTTATCTTTTTCATATTTTTTCTTTTGGCCTTCCTTTTCATTTTCTGTCCTTTTGTTTTCTTTATCTTTCTGCTGTTGCATCATCTTTTTCCTAAGATATTCAGGCCTAATTTTACTACTTGCCCACCCTAGGTCATTGTATTGTTTGTATACTGATATGGATATCAACATCTGACTTGAGTTGTATAGCACATGGTGAACTGGAGACAAAAATGAAGGGCCATGGGAGTTGGTGTCTGAAGTGGACTTTATATGCATAATTGGAGAGTTCTTGCCATCTAGGGGCTCTATGTTTAGCATGTAGTTTTCTTATTGATTTTGATGCTGTCGACTCCAGAAATAAGATTTTTTAGTTCTATGATAGTGATCTCTGGGTCACAGAATAATGGATTATTTTTACTGCATTCTAATGTTTCTTAAGTTACGTGCAGGAATTGAAGCTAGAGGATTCATGTTTGGTCCATCTGTCGCCTTAGCCATTGGTGCAAAGTTTGTTCCATTACGTAAACCTGGAAAGCTGCCTGGTATGCGTAGTGAACGATGAGTTTTCAAAGTAGGGTTTTGCATGAAACTTCTTACTATTTTTTTTCTTCTTATTTTTCGCTTAAAGAAGAGCTGAGACACTAAAACTCCTAGATCTCTGTTGATGCATTCAGTCATGCGTGATCCTTTTACCTGGTTATGGATGCAAATACTTTGAGTCTGAGCAAATCCTTTTCTGAATGATTGTTTGGGTAAAAGAAAAGAATAAAGAAACGCATAGCCATGGCAGATAGGCAGTCAGTTGTGTAACTGGAATAATTCTTTTCTTTATATTCAATCTCTGACGGTGTCCAGGCATTTGATGTTCCAGTTCCACTGTGGCACAAAACGTTTCTTAATTTTGCACTGTATTTCAGTTTACCTGTTTGATTTGAAGTTCGAAGCTCTTCTAATACATTTTTTAAATAAAAATCATATCAGCAAGAATAATGTCCAGGTGCTGCTTATTGAAGTGACTATAACCATAGTTAAATAGTGTCTTTGATCATTTATATTTTTTATGGATGTGAAATATAACGTTGTTGTGGTTAAGGGAAGTTGCTTGCACATTTACCTGTTGAAAAAACTACCCTATCGAACACAATTATCTTCTGCTATGCGGCCTATGCCATCGTCAACATCATGCTGCTGTGATGGTCAGTCCATGTAAACATTGTTGGTGTCATTTGCTTCCATAAAGAACAAACATGACACAGTGACACTGATATGGAGATTGATATGAGACAATGTAGCAAAAGATGCAAGATACTTTCATGTTGGCATACTATTTTTGAGGCCTCAATTTTCTGGTATCCAATTTTATTTGTCATATTGATTCGTTCAACTAAGGTCAGTTTTGAGATATTTCTATGAAGATCCTTCTAGAAGCTCATGTTGTTTCCATACATAGCAATGCCTGGAGGTTTAGCTCATATTAAGACCGCTAGAGGTCAAAGTTTTTATTGGTGTAAGTGAAACTGAATTCAAAAAAGTAAAAAAAAAAAAAGCAAGACTTGAGCGGAGAAAACATAATTGGAAAGTACTGGTAGAGGAGTTGCATTTTTAGTAGTATCAGCACTATCAAAGATAAATGGATGTAGTACTAAAGCAAACAAAATATGTGTTGACTATGTAATATAGTATAGTTACTTATATTTAGTCTATGAAACATGTACACTCTTAAGAAGGTGACGTATCCGTGTCAGATACTTCTTGGACACTGACACTCCTCGAACACTTTTGGAAATGTGTCAAATACTCTTTTATCCGTGTCCATAATTAAATAATAAAATTTAATTTCGGATACATGTCCACTTCTTTGGCGGCTTGCCTGACATTTCTTAAGGTAGGACACTTCTTTTGGCGGCCTGCTCGACACTTTTTTGGACCACTACTAAACAATAAACATGTGTTGTTATGTGATTAACAAAGCTAAAAAAATTGACTAATAAATATCTTACACTGTGAGAGAACATAGTATTACCAAGACTAGTATTTAGTTATCATAAACTGAATTTTGTATGAATAGTATATCATCATCACTATATCTGCCATACATTGTATGATTTTTTATATTAGACAATTATTTTGTTGCGTGTCCTCAACGTGTCCGTATCCGTGTCCGACTTTTTTGAGAAATGTCATGTGTCCTTGTTCATGTTGTATCCGTGTCTGTATTTCTTACTATTTAGTAACAATTATTTTCCTTTATAAGTAAAATTTGGCAGATTAAAGTCTCTTTTCCTCTCCTTGTCTCCCACCCTCACAATCACGGGCAAATTATGATGTGTGAGCATCTGAACATCCACAAAGAAATTCATATCCTTGCTCTTCTAGTTGATGGTCCGGATTCTGTCCATTCTCAGCCTCTGGAATTACTTTTTGGAAAACAGAGCTTCTTACTATTTATTTCCCTTGCATTTCGTGGAGATCTACGCTTCTCTATTATCTTTGTTCTAAATTTTATCCTGGATCTTTAAAGATGCTGAATTTGCAGGTAAAGTAGTATCACAAGCTTATGAGCTAGAGTATGGTACTGATTGTCTCGAGATGCATATTGATGCTGTTCAGCATGGGGAACGGGCAGTGGTAATTGACGATTTAGTTGCTACAGGAGGGACCCTCTCTGCAGCAATGAAACTTTTAGGTAGTTGATGCCCTTTCTTGGGTTGTCATATATCATCTTCAGTGTGGTTCTTTTCTGGTTTTTCCTGGAAAGTTCTCTGTTATTTCACTGTCGTTAAGCTAAAAACAATTCACATACTGTTTTTCCAGAATGTAGGGGGGCCGAAATTGTTGAATGTGCTTGTGTTATTGGGTTGCCTGATGTCAAGGTAATGCTCAAACTATTGCAATCTGTGCTTGTCTCGTCTCTTATTTTTTGTTCTTTAGAATCTTATTGACAATTATTATTGGTATTTTCCTTATTATTTTATGAGTGGTAATTGTCCTTGTACTCTAATTCTCTTTGCTGCACGGTTGTTGGTTATCATAGTTAAACTCTGTTTTCAACTATGCCATTAATCAAAATCCAACTGCTGAATGGTTCCCAACCTCTATTTTGTATAGGCTTCTAAAGGGATTAGTTACTGGCTTAGTGCCAGCTTAATGGCACAAATGTCCCAAATCAAGCAAATGACCTAAAGGAAACTTTGCCGTCCTACATAGTTACAGCTGATCGGTCACTATCCAATTTCTTAAATATTCTTCTGAGAGACCACTCACACATTTTCCCTGCCCATCAGTTTGAGGATGGTTAGTCATATAGAGAAGTTCACTGAAGCTTGTGAACCTGTAAAACTCAAGCTATAGATTCTGTTTGTTAGAAGACGGCTGAATGCAGTAAAACCCAAATGCCCAATTCTTAGACTCGGAAAAATGAATTCGGCGATGAAATCCTTGCCCAAAAATGGACAAGTACCTCCATCAATATAGTACTTCTGTCCAGAAATCAGTGAAACTGTCCCTTACAATGAAGACAATCATAAATGAAAAGCAATCACCAAAGAGAACTATTAATACATATGTTTCAAGGGGTGGAGTGGAGTGGAATCAATTGGGATGATCTCTTTTGGAGAGTTTCTCCATGTCTTCTAAGCTTTAGCTATTTTGCTGCTGATAATTTGTCACCTATTGATCTTTAGATATTTCTGAGGACTAGGATTTTTTCTTTTGTTTGGAAAGCTCTTGAATGGGCGTACCTATGTCTAATAAAGCTTATCTCCTTCACTGTTAATCAGAAATGTGAACAATCTAAGGTGACCTCTCTCTCATCCACTTCTTTTCAGATACACTTGTTTATAAATATTTTTTGTTAAAGTTTCATCTTCTTTTCGATATTGGATTCTTTACTTCTGTGTGTGTGTGTGTGTGTGTGTGAGTGGGTGATGAGGAAAAGATGGGGTGTTTCTTGAGCCACTATAGAATGTATGGAATAATTTCATGCTGTCCTAAGGAGCATCCTTATTAATCTTGATCGTGTGGAAATTTCCACTAGATAACTGTTAAGTTTAGAGGGTGAACACACTAGAAGAGAAACGGAGAGTGGTCAAAACTTAACCTACCTCTCACAAATCGCTTGTATTTATAGTTAACTTGTAATCATACAAAAGACTTATGTGGTATACTTATTACAATAATACTCTAATACTCTTAACAATAACCATGCTAAAGAATAATCTACTTTCAGTTCTTTTAGGATGCACCGATGCAGTCTGTGAGGCTACTACATTTTAACTCTTTCCTTGTATGACTTGTTTTGATCATTTCATACTTTCAGCGGCAGCCAAGACTTGATGGAAAGCCACTTTATATTCTTGTGGAGCCAAGGGAAATGGAACATAGCTGCTCAGGTACAATGTTACTGTTCTCCTGGATCTAAATGAACAAAGTACACCTTTTGGAAGATTTAATTACAAGCAGATGTGATGAGGCATATTTTTTTTGTGTGTGTTACACTTGGATGTGTGGCCATAAAAAAAGTTTCAAATTTGGTAAATTTACTTCAGTACTTCTAGAGGCACACGAGTTATGTGAGTACATTCTTGACTAAAATGTACATTCTTTTGTTTACTTCATTTCCCCCTCCATTCGTCTAGAATGTGTCGTCCTGTTCTCTCTTTAAACTTGTTGAAGGAAAACATCCAGAGGCACCAAATTTAGTTCATTTGGGCTGCAAATCCATATTATAAATTCTACCATGTCCAATGATCAAAAATTTCGTTTTTGTTTCGGTCAGCTAAAAAACATGAATGTTTTGGATACATTTCAAGAATGGAATAGAAACTTAGAGAATTTGAAAATTTGTCTCTGAAACATTTGTCGAAACATTGAGGTATTCCGAGACACCTCAAAACATTGAAACTCCGATATTCTTATTGATTCTTTTTGGTTTGCATGGAAATGAAAACATTTGTCGTTTTAGTGGGAAAAGAAACAAAATTTTGATTCTTGACCATGCCTTGTAAAGAGATCATCCCATTTCACCATGTTCTGCAGTTGCATTACCTTGTGGTCACATATTGGCATTATGGTTGCCAGATACATGTAATAAACGTCATCTGTTCTGTACTGTAACATGGACAAAATTACATCATCAAGCCCATCAAATTCTAGAAAAGCAAGCAGACTCCTGTGTTGAGAAATATATGTAGCACATTTGTAGCCCATCTGATGCTTCTCATTCATACTGGTCCTGTTTGCAACTATTATCTCTGCTAAGTGCAAGAATTCTGGCTCCTGGTAATTGGGGAACTCCGGAGCCTGCACCTTGAATTAAGCAAGAGTTTCTAGCATACAACTCTATTTGGTTTTGGGCGCATTAAATCGTCATATAACATCAGACCTTCGCATTTTTTAGTTTTAAAAAGGATAGGATTCAAATAGGAAACGATAGAATCCAGACTTGATTGCCATAACAGGAAAGATAGAAACTGGAATGGTGATACATGACTTAAGTTTGGAGATTCAACTAACATGACTTGATGTTTGATTTTTTTTGCACCATTATTTTTTAGTCACTGTTCTGCTCTAGTTTTGATGTGATTTTTGATCTAGACATGGAACTATGGATGATCTTATTATCTCTAGCTGTCATCACAGACCTTGTATCATTAGCACCAGTGAAACTCATGAATCTTATGTTTTTATTGTGATGCAACATTTCTTTGCTATCTGCCTGCAAAGTGACTAAATATTAGCATATGCATTTAGGGGGAACAAATGTTTTTGGAGAGGGGGCTGGAACCCTTCATAACTGTGAAAGTCATCGAGCGAATAATGCGTTGGATTTTTCAAACTTTGGGATGGTCTTTGGGGAGGCCATTGCGTCTCCCCTCCCCTTTAAATTTTGGGACCACGTTTTTTCAACCCTTTGTTTTCTGTATACATGCAGATCTGCGGGTGTGCTTGGGGTGAATTCTGATCATCTGAATTCTGACTGGAAGAGATGATGCTTGGGCAACCATTCGAACACAAGCTACAGTTTTGAATAGCTGGTGTTTTGCCTTTGTAACCTCCCTCTTTTCTTTCGTTTTGGTTTTTATTTCCTCTTCTTTGTGTCTTCCTAATGTACCCTTCTAGGGGCAGCTAATTCAATTGAGTTGAATTTATTGGACAATTTGAGAAAAGCATTATTGAAGTCATGTTTTGTAAGCTACTCAGTTGAGCATTATTCAGGCTTGCGGCTAGCTTTCCTGTTATGGTTTTGGCTCCTTGCAATTTCCAGGATATTGAATGTTTTTCAAGGCTTGACAATTCTAGATGGGTTGACACGAGTTAGGCTACAAATGACAGTAAGTTCTTTTAAATACGGATTGTATACGATAGGTCTATTGATACATGATTATAAATGGCATAACTTATTGATATTAATACATTTATTCTTGAATTTTCATTCCTTTGAGGGGAAATAATGCTTCAACTCCCTATAGTCTAATGAGTCTAATTTTCATCTATTTTGAAAGTCTACGCATAATTTTTCGTGGAAGAAATGAAAAATTTTCTGACCTAAAAGTCGTTGATTATACCCGTTATTAAAAAAAATCTTCTTTTATTGGGTATCCCTTCAACAAACACAAAAAAAAAAAAAAAAACACTGCTAAACTAATAAACGGGTTGTTCTTCTTTATTTTCTTCTTGCTCTTCTGGGTTAACCATTCACAAAAAGGAAAAAAAAAAAAAAAAATCAAACCGATAAACCGTTCTAAGGTTTTAAGTTGGAATTTGAGAACAATCATTTTATGTAAATAATGTTAAAGATTAGACCCGTACCCAGTCTATTCTCCCCCAATGTCCACCATTAACAGGAATCTAATTGGTAATGACTCGTTCTGAAAAAGCTAGACAATACTTGAACATATAAGAATGATTCCATTCAACACTTTACCTTGGCAGACAGCAGACAACAGACGTTACATACACCATATTACATGCATGCAAGTTACGAAGACATTCTTAGCAGTTTCCATAGCTGGTTTAGAGACCCATCTCGGCTTTAGCGTAAAAAAAACCATTCTCTAAGAGGCTATCCTTTGTGCTTTACTGTGGTTTAACCATAAGCATCGGCGGCAAGGGTTACAAAGAGGCCAAACCAACCCAGGTACATCACAAATAAATAGGGTTGGAGTAGAAGATCTCATAGAGTGTGCTCTTAAACCTCAAAGCCATAGGTAACACATCTATCGATCACGACAGACGTATTTTCTACCCATAAAGTTTACTAACCTTAAACCATAGTATTTTTATCAATTTATGAACAAAAATTCAATCTTATTGTTGTGGTTCTCATTGTTTTCTACATACTACATGCTATTCAAGTCCATTGCGTAAGAAAAATACATTTCTGTGGAACTAAGATTTCTGAATATTTGCATACATATAGGGCAACATAATTACAAGGGCAAACATCGTGTTGGACAATTAACTCTTTGAAACAAAATTAATTGATTACCCAGAGAGCCTAATGGTGACGAGGGGTGCCGCATATACTGCATATGGAAAAAAGTTACAATATTCACCCCGGTTTTTTTTATCTATCTGAAGACTTATTTTGTATAATTGGTATTGAAGGAGCGGCCGCATCATCTTTCTCAGAAGAAATGTCTATTTTGAGAGCATAACGGATAATAGTATTCACCTGTTTTCTCAATCTAGCATTATCAATGAAGATCTCTGTCAGCAACTTCCTCAACCAATCATCTATTGTTCTCATGTCATCATCAATGTCATTATCTATATCAGTAGTAGTTACGTTGCTGCCATTAATTTGAGCTAAGAGCTGCGCCTGATAAAGTTTTGGCAGAACACAAATAAACCACTTATAGTGAGAAGACGCAAAGAAAAACTGGGACAAGAATACGCATGGCGCAAAATGGCATACATAACATAATGCTATAATTAACACACAAACGGTTCAACTATACTCAGTATTTTCCGTAATGAGTCACAGCTACAACGTATATAAGATTAGAACGTAAAGCAGCTGAAAATATCTAACTAGCATCGCACAGTGAATTACAAAATAACCTAACCTAGGTAAAAATGTGCATTGTCTCTGCCTGACCCATGGCATAATGGCAGCAAATCATCAAAGATGAAAACGATGACCAACTCCTACCATGTGCTCTCGCCACAAAAATTAACCAGCTCTTTATTAAACAGGAAAAAGCGTCTTGCAAGACTATCCTTAATCAGTTATTTGTTTAGACTTCCATATTCCCATCGGTCATTCTAATTTTCTACCTTATACTCTTAAAATCCTTCTCATGGCTATGTCCATAGAACACAATATTTCTCATTGGCAGTTAGTCTCACATCAATAAGGGTATAAATAAAACTAATCACTTTTCTATGGTATAAAAAATATGGCATTCTATAATGGTCATCTAGAAAGATTCATTACTAGAAGACACGGAAATTTTAGAAACTCAGAAAGCAGGATGACTTTAGTGGAGTTCTTCCTAAGAGGGTGTGATGGGAATCGTATAGGAATTGGATATATATTTTAGATTAACAATGAGAGTTATTTGGATACTTTTCGTATTTATCTTTTAAGTAATTTCTTTTAACTTATGAGGGTTTATTTGTCATTATTTATTTGTTTTAGGGTTTTAGTTTTCCAATATAAAGGGATACATGTAAGGGTTTTAGATTAGACTTTGATTATTATTGACTATTGATATTGATATTGAATCATTTTTCCTCAAATTCTCTCTTTGTTCTCATCCCCTTCTGCTTCTTTTCTCATCCCTAATTCTTCCTTAATACGATTTACATCAATTTGGTATCAGAGCCCAACTTCGATTCGTCCAAATAAAAAAAAAAAAAAAAAATTCCCAAATCAACACTGTTCATCGCTCTCGTTCCAGCAGAATCAGCAACAAATTACTGTTCATCGGTACTGTTTGCAGCGGTACTGTTCAGTGATACTGTTCATCGCGCTGGCTGGTGCCAGCCAAAAAAAAACTGTCCCAGCAGTTTCAAAATTGCAGAAACATCCTCCAGAAATTGCAGAAATATCATCCCAGAAGTTCTAGAAACTGCAGACACATCCCAAAATGTTTTCAAAAAATTCAGAACTGCCCAAGAAGTTTCAGAATCCTCTCCAGAAGTTTCAGAAATTGCGTAATCATCCCCATAAAGTTTTTGAATTTTAGAATTTCCTTAAAGCAAATCTTGGATTAAGGTATGCATACTCCTATAAAAATTTGAAACTAATATTTTTATTCATTGGACAATTAAAAAAAATTTGTAAATGGTCCAAATTATTTGTCAATTACATTTTTGAACTTGTTTTGGTGCCATTCCCTTGTTCCAAAAGTCACTCATGAGTATCTATGATGCATTTAATCCACATCTTTACTCCAGTTTAAGAGTCCCTCCTCGAGGTCATCATCGTAATAAGTCTAGGTATGTCTACAAGGATTCAACACTTATGGCCAAGTCAATTAAAGATCTTTCTACATTTTGTGGTACTCTGGATCCCAATCAATTCTTGGATTGGTTAGCTAATTTAGAAGAATATTTTGATTGGCATGGAATGTCAGATTCTCATTGCGTCCGTTTTGTTAAATTGATGTTGGAGGGTTCCGCCAAGTAATATTGACAAACAGTCTAAAGAAACCTAGACCCTTTTGGAGAATCATCTATATCACTTGGGCTGAAATGAGATATAAATTGAAAGAGAAGTATTTGTCTACTTCCTACATGAATCAATTTTTTGACCAATGGCTCAATCTTAAACAACATTCTTCTAGTGTCTCTGATTACTTCGCCCAGTTTGATTATCTCATGTACTTGTGTGACATTGTTGAAGAACCTTGGACAATTGATCAATTTATTCTTGGGTTGAGACACGAAATTAGTAGGGAGGTCAAGCAATATACTTTTAATACGTTAGTTGCAACCTATCAATATGCTCTAAAGATTGAGAGATTTCATAAGAAATCCAACTATAGCTTGATGGGTTTTCAGTCACAGCCCGCTGATAGGACATCTTCCAATTTTAATTTCATCACACATGAGTATCATGATTACTTGAATAATATCCATGTTGTTTTTGCATGTTTTCCTAATTCCAGTGTGACCATGGATTTGGATGACACACTCTCACATATAAAAAAAGACGTTACTCATGTTGACTACCAATCCCCTTGTCCGGTCTTATCAGATCAGAGTTCACCTCTTTCATACCAACAAAAGTCGATACCTGAAGAAAGTGAGTTTGAGTCTTTGCCAGAGTCAAATGTTGAATCACCACTTGTAATGGAACTTGCTAAAAATTCTGTCGAGTCCACACTTATAAAAGATGTCGAGCATATTGAGTTACCTATTTCAGAATCTTTTGGTGAATGTTTTGTGTCTCCTATTTCAAGCCAATCTAACTTTGTTCCCAATTCTTTACCCCCTGAAATAGTTGACTTTATTCCTACTATCAAGATTTCACTTGAGTTGCTACTTAATTATTTTCACCACCAAGGCGTTATTGTTACTCATTTGTCATTGATGTCTTGTCCCATTGAATACTTTTTGTTGAAACCTAATGAGAATTATTTTGCTATTCTCGAGTTTGAATCTAATGCTTATTTGCTTAATTTTTTATTGAATGTTAGTATTAGACCAGATTTTTATTTGGAGGACATGCTATTTAATCGAGGTACTCCAGAACCTCTTATTTTGTTAGCCGGTGTTTCTACAGGTGGAATTGCTTATTCTTCAGCACTAGCTCCAATTCTTATCTTTCCACTTCCATCGCGTATTTCGGGACAAATAGATGATGTGCTACGTGACCAGATTTACATTGCTACAGATGGAGATTCTTGCATTTATCCTGAACGATGGAAAGATGTTGATGGTTCTTTCATTCTAAATGAGGCGTTCTGTCATCTTCCTGCTGCTCTTTTAGGGTACTTCTGCTTTGAAGACTCTCCGGATGAGAGTTTTTTTCAACCGAAGGAGAATGATGGAGATCGTATAGGAATTGGATAGATATTTTAGATTAATAATGAAAGTTATTTGGATACTTTTAATATTTATCTTTTAAGTAATTTCTTTTAACTTATGAGGGTTTATTTGTCATTATTTATTTGTTTTAGGGTTTTAGTTTCCCTATATAAAGGGATACATGTAAGAGTTTTAGATTAGACTTTGATTATTATTGACTACTGATATTGATATTGAATCCTTCTTCCTCATTCTCTCTCTGTTCTCATCCATTTCTTCTTCTTTTCTCATCCCTTTCTTCTTCCATTTTCATCCCTAATTCTTTCTTAATACGATTTACATCAGGGTGGTTTCACATAGTCTACATGTCTTTAATGATCATATAATATAAGGAGGTTCACCACCAAATCAGGAAAAAAGAGAGGAGGTTCCATACTGCTAAGATTGTAATTATATTTATTTATAATTAAGGGTAGTCTAGTCTTTTCCTTGTTGCAGGGCATCTTATATATTGTCTCTATACTCACTTTTTATTTTATGGTACTATTAGGGGTAACTCGTGCTTGAAGCTATGTCTTGGTGCAATGTGAATGATTTTGAGAGGAATATTGGTGGCTATTAGATAAGTCTATTTGAGACCGTCGGATGAACTTATTAAAACCTGTCCTATTTTATATTATAGATATTAGAGTGTCGCATATGATTTTTCTCTTCTTCTATCTTCTCTACGTGTGGCTTCTTTTCTTTACGCTAGTTGATCTATGTTTTTATGGTATCAGAGCAAGGTTTCTTCTTTTTTCTTGGGTTTTGATTGCAATTAGCATGAAGTACATGAACAGTGTTTCATGAACAGTGAACAATGCATGTGAACAGTCATGAACAGTGCAACATGGGTTTTGTTTTGACTTGTAGCCAGCTGCTGCTGACTTTAGATGTTCTAAAATTACAGAATCTGCCCCAAAATATTCTGAAATTACAGAAACAACCCTTGAATTTTCTGAAATTACGGAATTAGCCCCCTAATTTGTTAAATTTTCACCATCGATCCCAAATTTTCAAGCTGATCCTTGATTAAGATTGGTGTCTGCCATTATACGTATGAATATGGCAAGTGGAAATTCAGCAATTACATCATATGTGGATGCTTCATCTATTTCTTCTCCTATACTTTTGTCCTCATCGGCTCTTTCAGGTATATCTCGCTCCACTTGGGTATTTGATTCAAGTGCAACACATCATATGACTAATGATCCATCTTTGTTTATTTCTACCTCATCTATTCCCTCCTCTACTACTCTTATGGCTGCTAATGGCCCTCCAATGTCATTGACTGGTGTTGGATCTATTATGACTTCACTATTATGACTTCACTCTTATCCCTTCCTAATGTTTATTTTATTCCTCAATTATCTTTGAACTTGATTTCTGTTAGTCAACTATGTGATCTTGGTCTCATTGTTCACTTTTTCTCCGGTGGTTGTATTGTATAAATCCTCAATCTAAGAAACTGATTGGAACATGTCATAGAGTTGGACGGCTGTACGTGCTAGAAAAATTGCATGTTCCAATTGTGGTTGTTTCTTCTGTTGATTTATCTTCTTTTTTTTTCATTCGAGTCCGAAGTTCTCTGAGTTTTATTTATGGTATTCTCGTATTGGACACAATTCTAGTTCTCGTTTGAAATTTTTAGTTTCTAATAGTACATTAGGTGATTTAAAATAGTCTTGATATTTCTGATTGTAGTGATTGTAAACTTGCTAAATTCACAACTTTACCTTTTAAAAATAATTCCACTTCTTCTGCTCCTTTAAATCTTGTGCATTCTGATGTGTGGGATCCTACCCCTATTGCCACAAAAGGCTAGTCTCGGTATTATGTTTCTTTTATTGATGATTATACTCGATATTATTGATCATAAAACAATAGTCTAAATTTTCTCTATTTTTTGTTCTTTTCGTGCCATGATTCACACACAATATTCTTCGGTCATTAAATATTTTCATTGTGATTTGGGTGCGAAATACAGGCATAATCATTTTCTTAACTTATTGAAATCTGAAGATACTATTCAACAACCCTCTTGTGTAGACATTCTTGAGCAGAATGGTGTGGCTCAGCAAAAACACAAACATATCATGGAGACTACTCAATCATTACTCATATTAGTTCCCAATTCCTTTTGGGGAGAACTGGGAGAGGCTGCTCTCACTGCTATTCAGCTCATTAATCAAATTCTCTCTATTATTACTTCGGGTGTTTTGCCTTTTGAGTGGTTATGTGGGAAACCTCCTGACTATTTTTATTTGTGTGTCTTTGGTTGTACTTATTTTACACTTTTTTCGAAAGCTAAAGGCAATAAGTTATCTGATCATTCTGCTATGTTTATCTTTCTTGGTTATGGTGAGGGACAAAAAGAATATTGTTGTTATGATCCTATTGCCAAAAGATTGTTATGGATCTAGACATGTGGGTTGCGTTTGATGTAACTTTTCAAAGTAAAAGTCTATCCTTCAGATGTACTTTTTAAAATAAATTTTTTAAGATGGATTTTTTGAAATACCTAACTGTTTGGTAAAAGTGTATTTTAAAAGTGCTTTTGAACCAATGTATGTCTACAACTAGTCATGTTTATCTACAACTAGCTAGTCATGTTTATCTACAACTAGCTAGTCATGTCTATCTACAACTAGTGTTCTAATACGATATATCTTTTTTTACTTTCTATATTATAATATGAGATATGTAAATTACCTATGAAGCAGGGCTACAACAGATATTTAATTGTAAAAAATAAGGCTAATTTTGGAAAGCAACGTGAAAATAAATATCACTTCTTGGGAAGTGTAAATAGGATGGTTTTGAGAAGTTCTCCTAAGAGACTTCTCTAGAAAGGGCATTTTGAAGATGCACTTTTTGATAAGTCTAAATTTTTTTGGACAACAAACAATCTCATCTCTTTGAGAAGTGCCTGCATCCACATGATGGACTTTTGAGTTGTCTGCTAAACAGACCAGTGGTCTTTCTTAAGCATATTCCTTTCTTTTTCATTCCTTCTGTTTTGGACTCCTTCAATAGATCTGACCTTATATATCGACCCCTTCTCTGATGATACTCTAGTTAGGCTTGTCAAAGTCCAACACGACACGATTAACCGATACGAATTGACACGAATTAAGCGAGTTTGAGTGAGACCTTAACGGGTTTGGGTGGTAAACGGGTTAACCCGTTAGACACGTTTAATAAACGGGTCGTATT
Organism: Ilex aquifolium; assembly: GCA_951799425.1. Classification (NCBI taxonomy): domain Eukaryota; kingdom Viridiplantae; phylum Streptophyta; class Magnoliopsida; order Aquifoliales; family Aquifoliaceae; genus Ilex; species Ilex aquifolium. Next base: position 12,023,875 of record OX637392.1, read on the forward strand.
CGAGTGAGAGCTGTCAACCCGTTTAAATAAATTTAATATAAAATAATGAATGAGTAAAGAAAAAAATTTTGGTTGATCTGAAGACTCCGAAGAAGGGTAGTCCATAGCTACCAGGGATTTCTCGGAAGGGAAGGTTTGACGGTGGCTCATCAGCGGAAGAGTGTTGGTAGTTGGCGGAGGAGGAGGAAGAGGAAGACTGTTTATGGTTTGGTTTGCAGATATATATTGAATAAATCAATGGCTGAGCCTCAAAGTTTGATGCATTGAATTGTCTTTTCATTAGTCCCACATCGATATAGGAGTAGAGGGGAGGTTTTAGTTGCCTATAAAAAGGTAGTGGGCATTATCATTTTAGCTAATCTTTGTAGTGTGGCTTTTATGTGAGCTGTTGGTTGGAACTCTTCTAATTGAGGAAAGTACAGCTGAAAACAAAGAAATGAAGTGTAAAAATAAATTTTTTTTTTACTGTTTTTAAATGGATTAAACGAGTCGTGTTACCCGTTTATTAAACGAGTCGTGTTCGTGTTGAAATTTTTCACCCATTTATTAAACATGTCTTATACGAGTTTACATGTTTTTCACCCGTCACTCGTTTAACCCGACACGTTTGACACCCGTAATTCTAGTGATTCTAATAATGATGACATGCTCACTTCTGATATTCGTTATTCGTCTCAATCTTCTACTTCGTCTCAGTCTCCAGTGGTGTCCCCTCCTATTTTTCACATTTATTTTTGCAGGAACAAAACTAACTCATATGTAGGTACAACTCATTTATCTCATCTTCGTCGGCCTCTGATGATGCGGATCCTTTCTCTTCTTGTTATCCTAAGTGCATTCGTAAGTGTCCTGATCGCTTCGGTTTCTAACAGTTGTTATTCTTCTAATTTTTGTTCATTTTTATCTTCCATTCATTCTTTGTCTAAGCCTACCTTCTATAAGGAGGCTGCTCTTGATCCTCTTTGGCAGAAGGCTATGAATGAAGAACTTTTCGTACTACATAAAACTGGGACATGGGATCCTATGCTTTTACCTATTGGAAAACAAGTTGTTCGTTGTCGATGGGTATATAAGATTAAACCAAAGCCAATGGTTTTATTGAAAGATATAAAGCTAGATTGGTTGCTAAGGGTTTTACACAGGAATATGACATTGATTACGTGGAGACGTTTGCTCCTGTTGTAAGGATAATTATTGTTCGTACATTAATTGTTGAAGCAGCTATTCCCTAGTGAAAATTATTTCAGATGGATGTCAAGAATATTTTTTTGAACGGTGAATTAGCAGAAGAGGTTTATATGGTTCCTTCTCTTGTCTCTCTCACATTCCAAATAAGGTATGTAAAATCAGAAAAGTTTTGTATGGGCTTAAATAGGCTCCTCGAGCTTGGTTTGAGAAGTTCTCTACTGTGATCTTTGACTTGGGTTTTCGTTCAAGTGATCATAATTCTGTTTTTTTTCCTTCGTTCTTTTTTTGTTGGTCAGATTGTTCTCCTCTTATATGTTGATGATATGATTATTATTGAGGATGATTTTGAGGGAATTTCAGTATTGAAGGCTCAGTTACAACAACAGTTTGAAATGAAGGATCTTGGTCTCCTTCGATATTTTTTTGGACATTGAAGCGGCTTTGTCCCTGAAGGTTTATCTTATTTCTCAGTCAAAATATACAGATGATGTTATCCATAGGGCCCGGTTAACAAATTCTTGGATTGCTGAGACTCCTCTCAAGCTTAATATGCACTACATTTCTGCTGATGGGGTCTTTTTGGCTGATCCTATCTTGAATCGGGTTCTTGTTGGCAGCCTAGTCCATCTCACAGTTACACATCTTGATATAACATATGCCGTTCATATTGTGAGTCAATTTGTCTATTCTCTAACAACAACGCACTAGACTACAGTTTTTCGCATTTTACGCTATCTCAGAGGCACTTTACATTAGTGTTCGTTGTTTTCTTCCACTTTTGCTATGGAGTTTCGTGCTTTTTCTGATGTTGATTGGGCAGACGATGCCATGGATCATAAATCCACCACTAGTTTTTGTGACTTTTTGGGTGATTCTCTTATTTCCTAAAAAAACAAGAAGCAGACAGTTGTCGCTCGTTCTACTGTTGATGATGAGTATCGTGCTATGACTACTTTCGGATATAGATTGGTTGAGATGGTTACTTGCCGATCTACGTGTTTCCTTTTCTAGTCCTACTCCTATGTATTGTGATAACAAAAATGTCATTCAGATTGCACACAACTCTATTTTTTATGAATAGACCAAGCATATCTAGATTGACTATCACTTTGTGCGTCACCATCTTCACAACTTGGGACTATTTCTTTGCCATTTGTTTCTTTCACTATGCAATTAGCTGACTTCTTCACAAAGTCCCATACCTCGCCGCATTTTCGTTTTCTTCTTGGCAAACTTTTGATACTTCTTACCGTCACATCATGAGTTTGAAAGGGACTGTTCAGATTATTATTATATTTATTTATCATTTAGGGTAGTCTAGTTTTTTTCCTTAATGTAGGGTTCCTTATATATAATCTCTTGTATTCACTTTTTATTATTATAGTATATTAGAGTGTTGCATATGGTTTTTCTCTAATTCTATCATGTCTACGTGTGACTTCTTTTCTTTACGCTAGTTGATCTATGTTTTCACATCCAATGTCTCATATGAATGTTTGGCCCCAACTTCTTACATCTGACAAAAAGCTTTTGGTTTCCTTTAAGTACATCCCTCAACCCAAGGTCCTCGACACATTCATCGAGAATAATTCGTTCTTTGAGCATTCTAACAGTTATGTTCACAACATGTGAATAAGTGAAATTAGAAGGCCAACATGGATGACTAGCAAAAAATATAAAGATGGAAACACAATTGTCCACATCCATTAATGTTAGAGGTGGCATCAGTTAAGGACCAAGTGAGGCTGCGTTTTTCTTTCTTTTTTTTTTTTGGATAGAGATCAGAACTCTGGAGCCACAAGGGGAGCAAACCCTGGGGCCAAGGATGTTAACGTGGTTCCACCTGTGTATAGGCTCAAATCATGAAGCTTAGCTTATCAAAAAGGGGGCATGGGTTCAAGTTGATAGGAAAATTGACAAAGCCAATATTTTGGCAGTGTTAAATCATCCAACTCAAATCCAATTGATAATGAGCAAAGAGGTCTAATGGACCATTCTAAGAAAATAACTTATTACTAATTCTAACAACCACTACTCTACCAACTTACTAAACTTGCCTTCTCACATAGGCACCTAGGCCCATTTTTGGACGCTTATGCAGTGTCTAGGTATATTGTGTTGTCACTTGCCAACCAAACATTGATCCGACAAATGCACCTATCACCAGCACCAAAGTCAGTGTAACATAGCAGACTTTGAATTTGTTTCCCAGCAAAGATGGTCGGCATTCATATCCAAGATACAAACATACATTAGTTAAAAGCTGCCATGCTTGCTCACTAGAGCAGCGGTTTAATCCTCATTACATGAATTCCAATTACTAATTGCCATTAAAAGTGCTGGCTAACTGGAAAAACAGTGTATATTTCATTCCAAATTAAGGGTAAAATTTATTTTTTCTCCACAAAATAGCGAACAGTAACTGTCAGCACAACTTCCAAAATCCAGCTCTTCTCATCAAAATTACCAGAGTATTTCAAGAAAGATGAGTGTGTTTGTAGTTATATGAGTTAGCCTATCTAGAATTCGGTCAGTTTGTCCTTCAGTCCTCAAAGAAACTTTTCACTGTTCTTAAGATGTTCTAATCCACACACTCCACATAAAATTTTCTTCTCACTTGGAATCCCTTTTACTTGTTTCAATTTCAAATGACCAGTATTTCATTCTACTTTTTGTCACATGCTTCTTGAGCTCTCATTCTCTTTCAATATTCCATAAAACCATTTGAAACAATGTTAGTATGGTATTGGGTATTAATTTTTTTTTTTGGATAGGAAACAAAACTCTCATTGATTAAGAAGGGTGAACAAAAGAGGTGAACAAGAAATCAGCCATACACTTGCAATCCTTTCTTTTTCAAAGGTCATCCACACCCTCCAAATGAAATTAAATACCATCAAATTCCACAATTTCTAGAATCTGCGACTCCATGTTCAGTGTTGACTTTGATGGGCCCAACCCAAGGCCCAACTCAGATAATGGTCCCGGCCCAGCTCAGGCCCAACTCAGATAGTGGGCCCGGCCCAGACAAGCCCCAGTGGGTCCGGCCCAGAAGAGACCCAGATCTAGTCAGGCTCACCAAAGCCCCGAGAGTCACGCCATCTTAAAGTCAAGGACACCATCAAAGAGCCTCATCCACGCCATCCTAGAGTGAGGAGGTCTGTCACACCATCCTGGGACCTGGTCTTGAGGAGATCTCCACGCCCTCTCAGCAGGACCTGGTCTTGAGGAGATCTCCACGCCCTCTCAGCAACTGCCTCACCTGTTACGAGGATGGTGCCCACTCCACCAAATCAGCATTTCTATTATTGATAAGACGTCTCAATCTGTTAGGAGGCGCCTATAAATTGTAAGCCCCGCCTACACTTGGGGAGCATCTCTCACATCTTGTATCTCACATATCACTCACACTTGCGCACCCAACACTCCTTGAAGCAATAAAACACTCAGGTCATCCTAACTCTTCGTAGTGGAGTAGGTCACCTTGACCGAACCACTTAAATTGTGTTTTACTTGTGTTGCCCCTCTTTATCTATTTATTGCATTTATTACTTGACAGGTGTTGCATAAAATCAATTTGTGCATCATCAACTTCTACATTGATGGCAAGCATTAGTTGTGTAACTGCAATATGCCTAATGAGGTATCAGTTTGTTACACCCGATTGTTGATATATTATGCCTTTTTGATGAAATCCCTAATAATAGCATTATTATACTCACATTTCTATGTTTTACTGCTTTGGCTACAGGTTGGGAGGCTTTTCTAGTTGCACAAAATACTTTATCCCTAAATTTTAACAGAATGCGAAAGGTTAATGTTGCTAATGCCTATTCATAGGCTTGGCAATTTCAAACAAGTTCTGTGAAACTCGCACGAATCGACACAAAATCAGTGGGTTTAGGTGATAAATGGGTGGGTTCGTCAGACCCATTTAATAAACGAGTCGTTCTCGGGAGGAACACCATAATCTGTTTATCACCCGCCAACCTGTTTAAGTCCAAGTATAAAAACAAAAAAACCCTAATCAATTTCTCACTATCAAATCTTTCGTTTGCCTCCCACTCCTCAAACCCCCTCCCCCTCTCAAAGTATTCTCACAGATCTCTTATCACTCTGACAGATTTTTCTATCTCGCTCTCTCCCTCAGACCTTGCACTCTCTCTCTCCCTCAGACCTTGCACTCTCTCTCTCTTTGCCTCGAACTCTCTTAGATCTCACAAATCTCTCATCTCTTACTCTCTTCCTCCAACACTCTGGTTTCACGTGGGGTATGGTGGTGGTTTGATGGTTGTGGGTTGGGCGCAGGTGTTGGTTTGGGGGTGCTGGATTTGATGTTTTTTGGGTTGTGGGTATAGCAGTTGCTTGGTGGGTGGTGCCACTGGTGGTAGTTTCACTGAAACACACACAAGCTGCTTGTAACCCTAGGCTTGTTTCTTGTTTTTCAATTGGTTATGCAAAGTGTTCATCAAGAGTAGCTTGCGCTCAATGATGCGATTTTGATATATTCTCTTGTTCCTCGTCCGGTTTGCTCAATGATGAAATTTTGTGTGTTGTTCTGAATTTGGGTGGATTCAAGTGTGTATCACATTAAGACACGACACTAACCTGCTTAACACGACCCAATTGCCAGGCCTACCTATTTATCAGGCTGGTAAAATAACGTTTCCCTAGTAGGACACCTGAGCAAAGAGGTGATATAAGGTATTTGTAGCCAAGATTTTGTCAAGCCCATAAGGAAATAACTAAGTTGTTATTCCTTCAGCACAGGGCTTGGCCATTGACTCATTGCAACCCCCATACTCGATGAAGGCATCTGAACTATTGCATCAAGACCTTGAATGCCACTACCATTGTTAATGAGGAAAATACACATTGTAATTTTTTACAAAATTGTGTCATATTATGAGCAGATGTGAAAATGAAAGGTAATGAAATAAAACAAAGCATGGAGAGAATACAAAAAGTACCTCTGCAAGGAGGCCGCTGATTTGGTTGTCAGATTTTGTTAGTAGATCCAAGGCATCTGATAGCGATGAATTTATGATAAATTTATCTTGATTTTCAGAGAATAAGATACTGCTGCACTCTTGAAGCCGGTTGCGAAGAATCTCACATTCAAGAAGCAGCTTCCTACGAGCACTTTTTGCATGCTCACTTCTTTGCTTTTCCTGTTGAAAGAGTTTCTGGAAATAGACACAGAATTTCACCAAGAGAAGAAAAAGTTATCCAACATGAAGTAAGTTGTCCATGGATAGGCATCAAAAAGAGGATTAACATATAAAATAAAAAATATAATAACTAAACCTCTAAATTCTCTTATACCGGCTAAGTATGAAAGAGGCAGAACCTTACAGCCCAGGAGTTAGAAGGACAATGCTTAGTAAATTTAAGAATCAAACAATAATATTGTTTAGGAAAGCCTAAATGAAAGAACCTTAGAACAATTTGATATATTTCTTTGCAACTTAATTGGCTTTCAATTCCCAAATTCACCAAAACTCGCAACGGCTTTGACTCCATACAGTAAGAAAAATACTTTGAACAGAAAAATGATAATGAACTGCTTGCTTTGCTGGAGTAACAGACTACCTCTGCCTCAGACTTTTCCTCAAGCGATTGATCAAGCTGCTGTCTCAATTCGCCTTGAGAACTTCTGAGAGATTTAACCTCTTTAACAAGAACTCTAATATCTGCTTTTAATTTCGCTTCTAGTTCTTGATGTTGCTTCAGCAAGTCCTCAATCTTCTGCTTACTGGGATGCAACTCCGTAGATAGCTTTTCATCCTGAAATGGTTTTGCATGTTACTCATGAAATAGTCACTATACTTGATTGAGGAGACAAGAATGATAGTCAAGGAAAACAAGCGACATGAAAATATAAACAACCTTTTGAGACTTCAATTTCAACTCCATTTCCAATGACTTTTGCCGAAGTTCCTCCATATCCCACTGCATTTGGGTAAATCTTTCCCTTTCAATCAAAATAGTCTGCTGAAGGTTTTCTTTACTTTTCTGCTTAGTGGTTTCAAGTTCCACTTCCAAATCCTTGACCTGGGTAGAGGCAATTAGTTATTGTGTTATATCTAGTTAATTGATTTTGGACACAGAAAACCAATAACTGCTAAAATTTAAATGAACATTATTAGGTAACAAATAAGGTTTGCTTTGTTTTGCTACCTAACTCATTCCCAAATGCCAAAGCATCATTCATCTCATGAGTTACCTGGGAACCATCACACCACTATCATTGATACTTGAAGAAGGCTCTGAAATACTGCCTCTAACCATTTTATGTGATGGGATTATTTGGTGTCAGAGGAGTTAACACTGGGAATTCATTTCATTTCATATAAAAGAGCTGCTCACAAGAATGGTTGCAATTGAACTACAGGCATGGTGAAGGATTTCTAAAAAAGGAGTAGTTTGAGTTGTTATAGCTCGAAAATATAAATAGAATCTGGTAACTCTAAATTTAAGCTTGTTGCTTCTACAAGCAGTTTCCTTAAGTTATACACCTGCTATATCTAACATCCTACCATCATTGGTCTCCTCCCAGTTTAGAGTACCCTTCCAACCAATTTTTCATCCTGATGATGTCAATAGGATGAGTTGTTAAAAATATGCCTCAAATTCCTAATTCAGTACTAATCCTAATGCCGATGAACCAAACCTTTGGCTCACTCTTGGAAATCAGGTGCTTGGCTAGGCACCTAGTCTAAGATCCAATGAATCTACTAGACAAGAATCTGATGCTATTTATACCAGTCATGAATTTAGTTGAACTTTGCATAGTAGAGCCCATCCCTTTGGATTTACCTCGCATGGCTTCACTCAATTTCTCCTCTAAGACTCATGATGATTTTCCCTCGTTATCTAAATGTATTATATTCTTACTCAACACCCTAAAACAATACCATGATTTTGATCTTGCACAGTAAGATTGTGAGGAGGCAAGCAAAAGACAAGGAGAAAAACCAAGATGCCAAGTTTGTGTTCCTCCTCAATTTTCATCTCAGAATTCAACAAATGACTAATGACTTATTGGAGATGATAAGCCAAGGTGGAAATGGTGGGAAAATTTTAAATTTTATTCTCTTTATATCACGAGTGCTATAGTTGCGAATAAATTGGTCACTAATATAGTAAAGGAACAAGATTTCTTGAACCTGCCATATGTTGTTTGTATGCACTCTGTTTGTATGTTCCCTTGAAAACCAAATGCATCAGGGCACTCAATCCCGAAGGAGAAATTTGATGCAGGAAAAGCTTCAAGGCCCCGGGCCTCTTTTGATCTGCATCAAGATTCCCTAAATGGCCTAAACCCTTCCCTCCATGAATTTTGCGACTCATAAAATCATAAGGGGAGACAATATGTTTCAAGGAGTAGATGCTCTGTAATCAATAAATCCAAATGTGTTGAAAAAATTTCACTGACTATGAGTAATCAAGTCGATGTTCACCTGTTTGAGGTGATCCAACAAGCTTAAAATGCTTGATTAAGCTTCTGATGATGATAATGCTAGACTGCTAAGTAGAGGATCTGCTGAATCTTTATGTAAAACGAGGACAGAACTTTCTAGAGGGCACTTTTATCCTACTTATTTAGACATTCTTCTCATTTTGCTTGCTGCGGTATTTCCATTCTTTTTGCTGTTTTGTCTTAAAGGATGTCAAATTCTTCCTCGAATCGTTTCTTCCCTTCCATAATTTTGGTTTATGATAATATAATAATATATGTTGCAAACGGACTTATTGTGCAATTCATGCCTCTCTGTGTTTATGATCAGAATTTGTTTCCCAAATTTTCTGTCTACAATTTTTTTTTTTTTTGTAACTAGATTTTTGTCTTACACTTGGTTTACTTAAAAAACATGAAATTTTTATGTGAACATAAATATAATTTCTCGTTTTGTCAACTAAAATTATTCATCATCAAGCAACATAAATTATGAATTAACTCCCTGGTTATGCCTAATAAATTAGTCCATTATGCAAACATACAAGAGTTTAGTAATGATCCTGATGTAGGACAACAAACAAACAGAAAAAACAGCACTCTTATGAGACTATGAACAAAAGTTGTGAACAATATTGTAGGGGATAATCGTGTCAATCTGTGTGCTAGGGTTAGATAAATTAAAGGGGAAAGGTGTAGGGGTTTGTAGATGGTGTTTAAGGGTATAACTATGAATATATCAGGTCTAGTGAAGATGTTTAGAACTTGGATACTTGCAGAAAATTTAAAGAAGAAGAAAAGAAAACTAAGAATCACTCCTAGGGTTTCTTAGGTTTCACACTTAGGGTTTTGAACTGCATTATACAATCCTAAAAGTATATCATTTCTGAAAATTCTGAAAAATATCTCCCTTTTAAATTAAACCATTACATCTCTATATATAGACTACTATTGAAAAATTTGATTCAATAAGAGGAAAGAAAAGAGAAAAGAGGAATGAGAGAGGAATTGTATTATTGCCACATTAGCATGGTTCAAAGTATCGGCCGATACTGATACGATTTAGTCGAGTCGTATCCGTCTCCGCATCTTCGGAGACGATACCGTTACACGATACGTATAAACCCCGCATCTCGCACAACTCGGCCGAGTCGTCCGAGTTGTATCCGAGTCAATCCCGAGTCGTTGAAATATCGTCACCGAATTAGCCGATACGGTTCCACAACACCGTAATATGACTTGAATTTCTCGTCATGTTCAACATTTTTTTTTAAATCGTATCGCCCGATAATGTGTCGCAACGCTGCGACTGATGTGTCTCAGAACTCTTCGAGTTGATGACCGATACCGCGACTTTGAACCATGACATTAGTCTGGTAACAATATAACAACAAAAATAAAAATAAAGAATAGAAACCAACTATAGTAGGGCAAAACACAATAGGAAAATAACTAAACTACCCCTAATACAAAATACTCTCTATCATCCCCTCTCAAACTCATGATGTAGCAAAAAACATTACGAGTTTGCCAAGAAAAAAATGGAATCGTAAAATGGTATAAGACTTTGTAAAGAAATCTGCACAAAATGACAATCAATCTCATTATGCTTTGTACGCTCATGGAATGCATAATTATGGGCAATCTAAATTGCACTCATGTTGTTACAAAACATAGGGGTAAGAGTAGACAAAAAGATGCTAAGAATAACAAGTAACCATTGCAACCACACTATCTCCGCTGTGGTGGAATCCATAGCACGATCCTCAACCTCAGGAGATGAACGAGCAACTACAATTTATTTTTTACTCTTCCAGGAAATAAGAGAATTACTAATAAAAAGACAGAAATCAGTGGTAGATTTACTATCCGTAGAGTCACCAGTCCAGTCATTCAACATCAGAATAAGCACGGAGTCCCAACGAAGAGGAGAAAAATAATAGACTTTAGTACAGAGTACCCCGAAGATAGCATAGAATTCGAATAAGAGTAGCCTAGTGAATAGTGGTAGGTAAAGCAACAAACTGACTAACAATATTAACTGCATAAGAGATGTCTGGGCGAGTAAATGTAAGATAAACCAAACTATCTCTGCTGTGGTGGAAGTGATAGCACGATCCTCAGTTTCAAAAGATGAACGAGCAACTATAGTTTGTTTTTTACTCTTCCAGGAATAAGAGAATTACCAATAAAAAGACAGAAAGTAGTGGTGAACTTGTTATCCGTAAAGTCGTCAGCCCAGTAAGTACCAGAATAAGTACGAAGTTTCAACGAAGAGGAGAAAAATAATAGACTTTGATATAGAGTACCCCAAAGATAACGAAGAATTCAAATAATAGCTGCCTAGTGAACAATGGTAGGTGAAACGACAAACTGACTAACAATAGTAACTGCATAAGAAATGTCTGGACGAATAACTATATGATAAACCAAACTGACAACAATGGCGCAGTATGTTAGAGAATATTTTAGTATTAGGGGTAGTTTAGTTATTTTCCAGTTGTTTTGTCCTACTATAAAAAGTTTCGATTCTGCATCTTTTATTATGTTGTTAGCAGAATAACGTGGCAATAATACAATTCTTTTCTCTTTTCTTTCCTTTTCTTGAATCAAAGTTTTCATGATATCAGAGCGGAGTTTCAATTCTTAAACACAACTACAAAATAACTAATTACCTCTAATACTAAAATACTCTCTAACAACTATGACTCTAAAAACATAAAAAGAGACCTAAAATAAAAGTTTCAGCAAACCAACTTAAAGTTACTCAAAAATAGGACCCAACCATATTCAAATACTATCATGTAAGGTTCCATTTGGGTCCCTACATGATAGGCTAATGTATTTTAGGTTAAATAGATTTTCACAGCTTTGAATTTGTTTCTCCTTGAGCATCTTATAGACTGCGTCAGATCCTTAATGTAAATCGTTCATGGAAATTCACTTGTTTTTCCTCCCAGTATTTTCATGTTAATCTCTACTCCATCGTGCATGTCCTTAATTAGATTGACATGCATGGATAATCCTCCTCTTTTCCTCCCCCCCCCCCCCCTCCCCCCCAAAAAAAAAAAAAAACAAAAAAAAACCCAACCCCACCTCTATATCCCTTCAACATTATCTACGGAAAGGATCATATTACTTGCTTTCTGAAGTCTATGGATTGGCTTTCAAAACTCAACGACAACCATAGATTGGTAAAAGGGAAAGGGAAGAGAAATCTTGCGAAATACCAATAGAATCTCCTCCAAAGAGTCACATAATTAATTTTCACTATGTTTAAGGTGTTAGACAATATATTTTGGGCACATGATACATGAATATTATTGTTTACATTTTCTTGTATTTTTCATGATTTTTTCAAAAAAAAAAAATAGGCCTTCTATTTAGCATTTTGAGCGTATCGTCCGATATCGAGTCGCGACGCCGCGACCGACGTGTATGAATATCTTCCGAGTTGATGGCTAAAACCATGATGTTCAACAATGCTCAACACCACCAATTTTTAGTCTTCTTCTATTGATCATTAAGTTATAATTAACAAGTGATAATCAGGTAAAAACTTCATCTGAAATTTGTATACAATTCATAACCAATATATTTGATGCAATAGCTTGTACCTAGAAGAGCATAAACTTACCTTTGTAGATAAGTAATCCTTCACAGCTATTTCTTGATTTAATCTTGACATAAGATCCTCCATGTCCGTTTTTGAGGTAACCAACCTCCGTTGCATCGTCAAAAGAATTCTGTTCATTTTCTGACGCTGATCTAATGGAAGAATCACATGTACATCACTTGGGAACTGTAAATCCAGGTTGCTTGAAATTTCCATGGTTCTAGAAACCTCAGCACTTCTAGGAAGGTCGAGGGGGCCATCCACAAATGAATTGGGAAATGCTGAATTCGACGCTTCACTACCTTTTTGAGAACTCATGTCGCTTCCAATACTCTCAGTTGAAAGCTTTCGAGCATGATGAATTAACCTACCTTGCTCTCGTTCAGGCAAGATTTCCCTTGTATCTCCAGCAAAATAAGAAGCTTTAGAAGTGATTCCATTATTTGCGTAATTCTCTATAACATTATTAATCTTTCTGGCATGCACTTTATGTCTTGGAAAACCTTCAAGCTGCTCTAAAATAGCTTGTCCCATAAACAAGCCTTCGTCAATATTGGAGATGCCATATTTCGCAAGCTTTTCTATTGAGCTTGTCAAATCTTCATCCAGTGACAGATCCTCCGTTCCATCTTCAGAATTGTTATCCCTTCCAAGGCTTGGTGTTCCGACCTCAGATGTCTCAAAGGCAGTATCACTACCATAATCTGATGCAAGTGATGTACCACCAGACACCAGAGATACGCTTGAATTGGGATGTGCTTGTAATGAAGAAATTGTGCTGTTGACGGAAGTATTTGCTTCTGAAACATTCTGGCTTTTATCTTGGAATGCTGAAAAGAACACACAGTTTAATAAAAAGTCAAAACCCTAATTCATACAAAACTAAACTTAAATAAGGGTGAGAGAATATTAGGCTAACATATTTAATAGCCCTAAGATTCAAAAAGATCTCCCATTTGGATTGAGAAAAACAAGTTCTAAAGTATATGTGGTGCATTAAATACACATACAAGACCTAGCAGCAGCTTCAAGTTCAAGGAAAGATGCCACTGCAATGCTTCTTGATAAATCAATGTCAGAAAGTAGCTTTGACATCCACTCCTCCAAAGAACACCGCCTCTGCAACAAAAGTTACCTTTTTGATATCTTAATTATCGATACAAAACTGCAGAATCAGTATTTAGTTACCTGACAAGCATGTTCAGTCAATGTCATACAAAAGATAAGCAAAACCTTGTTTCAGATATATGTACAATAGTACCATGCATGCGTTAACAATTCTCATCAACTCCCAGAAACTAATCCAACTTGCAGAGTAACCGAAGTCATTCTTTGTTCAAGTGGCAATGAAATAGGTAAGTATAATTAAAATACAAATGTAGCCTTAAATTGCACCACGTTAAAAATTTAGGCCTAGAATTGAATCCATTCTTGATGGCAGTAATCAGAGCAGATATTCACATAAAGCCTCTGTCACTTAAAAAGCCCTGCAACTTGAGAATTTCATTCTCTTGGAGACAAGTCTGTTCTAAGGATTGTCCTATCCCAGATGCCAACTCAGAGAGGTCTATTAATCATTTAATCTGCAATACAACTAGTTAAGGAAAGTAACACGTAAAACTGACTACCTCCTCCAACAGAGCCCTGCTTTTCATTCGTAAGAGTCCCTTTGGTGGAGCTGGTGGGAGATTCTTCCGGGGAAATGCCTTTTTGAGCTGTAAAAGAGAATCACTTACAACATGATGGTGCCCAACTCAATTCACTTTATGGTATGAAAAGAAAAAAGCTAGTCTATTTGAGCAATGACGAAGGTACAAACATATCATCACTCTTCCATTTGTACACACACACACACACACACACACACACGAGACTTACTGCAGCAAATAACTTCAAGAAATCGTTAAATCTTCTTAATACTGCTCTTGTAGCTGTAACCCCTTCTGGTGATTGTATTCCAACTAGAACCCTGTAAAACTGTTCTTTAAGAATGTTAAGACAGTATTAAAAGAATTCTATGACCATATTGATATGGACTTAAATATTAACTTAATTATTAGAAGAAAAGTGTCATTCTCATTCCTAGAAGACGTCATATATTAACTTTGATCCTGCCTTACAGCAAGGGCCTTATAAATATAATGCAGAAAGCTATAAATACCCAAATGAACCTACTAAAGGTTGCTTTGTTTTCTAAGCTCTAGTGGCTCAATTGCAGCAGTAGAAAAGCCTCCCAACTCAACTTAGAGAATTCCTCGTAGTTACAAATTCAACAAAAAAATTCCCCTCCTACTTTACCCTGTAGCAGCATTTATCACCACAAAATATTGGAGACTTGCTGGAAGTCGACAAAGGCTATATGATGGCAACAATTAATTCCACCCTTATTCCAGAACAGAAAAGCATGCCTCCAAGCTTCCAAATCTCATAGTAATTGTCATTGAATTACAATCAGAGAATTATATTATATTAAAGGGAGATAAGATACTTGACTGTGCATAGTAGGAAACAGAAGCAATGTTGTAAAAGAGAATTAAAACAATACCAAGCAAATTAAACCCTATAAATTGCATGATTTGGCCTTTGACTTTGCCAAAAAGTTAATCTAGCTAAAGGACAAAGTATTTTAGTTCCAAGTTTCCAACATAGAAACATCAAACATGACAATGAATAAAATGGTATTATTCACCTCACTTATTTGATTCCAAAATCAATAAGATTCCTTTATAATTAGCTAACAATTCAGTAAGACTAAATAACATGAAAACATGTAGTTGTCCATATCTTGCAAGTATATTCATGAATACTGTCAAATGCCAAAAGGTGGCAAATACCCATCATCTAACCCTTTGCATAAATAAACATTCGAGAGTCGTTCAATTTGAATACCACTACAGGATCTGAATCTCTTGATTTCGGAAGAACAACCCAAGAAGGAATCGCAACACAATAACTCCATCCTGTGTGAGGATCATGTGGCCAAACAGTATCCTGCCCAATCTACAAAAAAAAGAAGACAAATTTATCAATAAGAACTATAATCAGAACCAGGGTACAACTTACAAGATAGCACAATTCTCTTATCGACATAAGAAACAAATGAGGTCCATCTATTGCCTTAATTTTAAAAAGTATTCAACAAATATAAAACCACCTGTGCCACCATAGAACAATAGATATAGAAACTGGGTTGGAGTACAAGTTTCAATGAAAACTTCCGATATAAACATCGCTGCATTAGTTACAAGGTAAAGGAGGCCTAAATCCAAAGGAACTTTGAAAAGTAGTGCTGCATAAATATGACCAGAGTATTAGAACTACCTAACCTCTGAACGAACTTGATTTCTTTCCATGGTCAACTGCACTTTGTCATCTGGCTTTTATAATAATCTCCATCAAAAAGCCATCTACTTACTAATACTTCAATAGCTAAGATAAATCTAACTACGAAACTATTTGATTCAAGATAATTTGTAGCTTTTTGCAGTTATTGATACTTGTCAACTACATCAAAATTAAACAAAGAACTATACTCTTCACAAACCACTAGTGAAGCCATAATAGGACTAAATGAGCGATAACCCCCCTTAGTTCTGGTTCTGTTTCGTATCAAGTAGGGGTCCTTTGTTTGGCGCATCCCACTTATCTCTTATCTCGCTTTGGAAATTATGTCCTTTAACTTTTGTTAATTTAAAAATGCTATTACGTTCAATTGTTTTTGATATGGCCCCTCTCGACCCCATATTGTGTAGACTCTTACTTGGCTCCCTAGGCATTAATTCTTGGCTTTACCCCTCTCAAATAGAAGGAACCAAGATAAATATACTACCAAAAGTATTTAGAAAGGACATGCTTTCAAACATTATTCCTTCAAGTTAACATTGTTTTTGGAAACCTTGCTCATCTCAAATTTGATTTTCATATATGCTTTGAGAATCAAAATTTGGATGACGGATAAAAAATAGGAGAAACTATGAAATAATCATTTACTTTTACCTCAAGTAGAATCACAGACGATGGCCTTATTAACTAGGATATAGATTTTACCTCATTAAATTGTTAAAGGTGGTCAATAAAGCTCTACTAAAGTGCTTAACCTCCTCACTTATCAGTCAAGTTGTGCGTTCAGATGATCCAAATGCCTTCCATGAGCACTTCTGTAAATAAATCAACCCAATACAAGTGCATCTTTCTGACTATCGATGAAAACCTTTTGTCCCAACTTCAAACCTTCCACACCACCCCCCCCCCCCAAACCCCCAACCCAAAAAAAAAAAAACCCCACCCACCTAGACACCCAAACAACTACTCGAAGTGCATGAAAAAGAAAGGTGGCCCACCCTTTGCAATATTTTATGGGGGAATTAACGTTCCCAAAATCCAAACGTAGAACAATTTTTTGGGCTTCACTTCTAAAGCGTGGTACAAGAGAAAAATGTTGAGGATGATAAGTGGGAGGTTTCACCATTCAAATTTGCAGTAACTAATGCCTAATGTTGGTGTAGTACCCTTTCCATCCCTGTCGGCCCCCTCGACTGACAGAGACCGCACTAGGCAATGACCCTTTTACTTCTAAAGCAACGGCCTTTAAACTTAAAAGAGCTGATGATCAGCTCACAACCTGCATTTGGTGTTTTACCCGGTCCATTCTAAAGCAATGGCCTTTACACCTAAAGAGCTGATGATCAGCTCACAATCTGCATTTTCTAGAACAATGCACAATCAACTGAAAAAAATCAAGCACACTAATATACAGTCAAGTCTGCCAGATCACACAATACACTTTTCAGCAGTAAGCAATTGCATTAGCTGTTCTCTTTCGTTGTGAAAATATGATAATCGCGAAATTAGAAAAGTGAAATTCAATTTTCTTTGTCATAAAAAAATTCGATTAAGCAATCAAATAATCTTCTAATACAATGAACTAAAAGTACAGAATCATAAAATTTCTTCAGAAAAGACCACATTCCAATGAATTTCAGGGAAATTGATCATACCCATTTACGGGGCGGAGGACTCCAATCCATACCCAGAGGCAGAGGCGAGGTCCCATCGTGTCTGTGCTTCGGAGGACTTTGCCTCTGCATAATTCAATCTCTCTCTCTCTCTGTGTAAATCTCAAACTTTCGCTCTCTAAAACCCACTTTCTCTATCTAGAATTCAAGGTAATATTGACGGGAAACAAGGGTCTCGGTGATCGGATCAGAGGACAGACCTAACCACAGCAACAAGAAGAAGAAGACGACTCGGAGGTAGACAGGTAGTTGAGTCTGCAAATTCGTGCTTGCCTTGTGATGATCACCCCCAATTCGGCGCAGGATAAAAAGTTAACGTTGGACGTGGCTAAAAGGAGCCAAAGAGTGTCACGTGCTTCGTTGCTCCCTCTACCTGATGGTGTTGTGTGTGTTTGGTTGCGTAGGTAAAAGCAATGCTATTTTACCTCTTTTTCTTCTTTTTGAACAAAATGCTATTTCACCTTAAAGAGTTAATTTTGGAACTATCAATAATTTATTGACCTAATTTATTTTATTGACTTAATTCACTATAATCTTTTAATTGATTGTGAGTCCATCAAATATTGAAACTTGATGTTAATCTAATGGTTTCAAACTTCCAATAAAATTACATCATTATTCTTTTAGTATTTCTCAGAATGTTTTGGATTCAGTTTTCGGTGTTTTTCAAGTTTAACTGGTATTTGTGTTTTGTAAATAATTATAAGTATCTAAAATTTATTCCGCACGATTCTTACGATGACGTGATAGTATTGCATGTTTCCTTGTGTTTAAAGGATTGAGTAATCGTTTTTCTTTGGAGTTTGGAAGAGTATTTTTTTTTTTTTGTTAAAACTAAAACAATTGTAAAAGACATTAATTGCACTTACAATTTAGAATCTAGGTGTACTAAAACACTCATACTTACAGTTACATCAATACACATAAAAATATAATTCTGACTTGTAGAGATTTCTCATTATTAAAAAGACCTCTTTTAGTCATCTTATGTAAGCTGCATGGCTAGCTATTAATGAATTAGTATGAAAAGAAACTTAATACCATAGTTGAATGATTTTTTTTTTTTTTTTGGCTATAGGGTATTTAGACTTGTGCTGACTAATTCTTTGTTCAACGGCTGGTCATCGTGGCTTGAGTTAAATGAGAGTATATCCCTAAAAAGACATGATGAGGTGGTGTAAAAAAAAATTGAAACTGAGACATCTGAATTTTTAACGGTCAGATTCAATCACTGAACCAACTCTAAAAGTTTAATTGAATGATTCTTATATTAAATTAAATCCTCCCAATGTTTTCAATTAGCGGAACTAAACCACTTAATGATCATTCATTGCCATAGTGGGAAAATTTACAATATCCAAAAAAAAAAATTAGTATCGATACCCCTAATTACTACTTTGTATGGTAAAAATTATAACTTTAAAGTAGAAGTTACAATTACTAAAGGGAGGTCATGATCGATCATGAAAAATGCAGTATCGATCCAAATATTCCTTAACTGATCACGACTTTTGAAGTTGTACCTTACACCTCAAAAAAATTATAATTTAACCTTAAAAAGTTATAATTTTTAGTACCGGTACCGCTGACGGTACTATATCATTTCCCTCTTATTTAAGGGCAAAGGACAGTGTCGAGTTGGTTTTTGTCTTTGCAGGTAAATATTTTGGAGTTGACTACCATACATCGCAGAAGCTTTTCGGCATGGTACCAAAAAGCTTTTGCTTGCAAAAGGCAGCATTTTGGTTACATAAAGATGCAATAAAATTCATGTGTAAAAGCAAAAGCAAGGCAATCAAATTGACTTGTTTGTCACTTTGTACAAAATTACAGCAGTGATGAATGCGAGATTTACAACAGCAATGAGACAATTACAAAGATAATGGTATACTTATAATATCATTGCGAGATTTACAACAATAATGGACACAATTACAAAGATAATGATATCTTTACAAAATTATTGCGAGATTAACAACATTAGTGGGTACAAGTACAAAAATAATGGTATAATTACAACAACAGTGAAAATTTTTGAACATTAATGGAAACAACTACAAAGATAATGAGATATTTACAGCAACAATAAGAAATATACAACAGTAATGGGGATAATTACAAAATTAAAGGTATATTTACAGCAAAAGTGGGTAAATTTACGACAACATATTTCTTGTCAATACTGTACATGTTAATTGATCTATGTAAATTAGGATCGATCATTATATGGTAATTTACTGCAATGCCATCGAAAAGTAACGTGTAGTGTAAGGAAAAAGGATTTTTGAACATTAAAAAAAAAAAAAAACATAAAGAATTTGATTGAACGCTATTATTAGTGATCGATCAAATTGTTACAGGTTGGTAATTTGAATCAAAAGTAATAAGTATGGAGGTCGGATTGATCAAGGGAAAAATATAATAGATCAGTATTTAGTAAATTTATTGAAATGCCCTCGAAAAGTAACGTATAGTGTATAAAAATAAAAAAAGAAAAGTAATTGAATTCGATCGATCACCAACATTTAGTGATCGATCATATAGTTGCAGATATATTAGTTAAAGTACCAAAACTATATTTTGTAGGTTTGTGATCGATCACTAATATTGACTGATCAATCAAGTAGTTGTAAATTTGGTAGTTGAAGTAGCAGATTTATCTACTGTGAGGTTGTGATAGATCGATATAAAATATGATCGATCAACTGGTGATGTATTTACTTAAATACTTGCAAACAATAAGTATTAAAAGTGTTGTAGTGGGGGACTTTATTGTAAATTAAGTTATTAGGATACCCAAAAAAATCCCTAAATCCTTCAAATTAGCCCTAAATCGCGGCTTATTCCAAACCCATTCCAAATCACTCAATTCCATTAAACCCTAAATTGCCCAACACCCCAAATCTCCTTCATGAGTTCGAGTTCGCCAACACCCCAAATCTCCTAAAGCGAAGTAAAAGAAGAGTGAAATTTCCATTATGTACGAATTTGTAGCTTTGTTGATGGCGGGCGGAGAGATGAAGAAACGAAAGAAGGTGGATAGCGGGGGGAGTTCTTGCAATGTGAAACTCTTTGTGGACAAACATGCTAAGAAAATGTATGATACATTCATTCTTAAACGTCATCTGTTACTTGAGCGTGGTGTTTACCTAAATTATTTTGTGCTCGAAAATGAGATCTTCTGTTTGATGTGAATATGGAAGATAAAACATATGTTGATCTGGTTAAGTTATTTTATGCAAATATTCATGAGTACAAGGAGAATGATATGACATTTAAGTCATTGGTTAGGAAGAAATCCATCACTGTTTCGTCTGATCTTATTTCAAATATATTAAAAATTAATAGACCAGACATTCCTGAGAATTCCATTGTCTTTCCATATGCAACTAAGGAGTAGTTCCCTGAAATGACGACGGTTATTCGAGGTATTTGTATTGGGAGTGTCCCTTGGGAGAATGAGAAAAGAAAAATTGCTCACATTGATCTTACACCAACGTATAGGATCTTAAACCGTATTGTTGCTTGTAATATACATTCGAAGGGATATACTGCTGAGATTGGATACGATACAACCCAACTATTATATGCTATTGGTGAACTTGGGGTTTGTATTGATCTATCATTTTACATATTCAACCATCTTCTTGAAGTATCTAAGGTAGAGGATTGCAGGCCATATCAGTTCCAATCTTAATTTTCAATATTTGAAGCATTGTGGATTTGAATTTCAGCAGAATGATAGTTTTATGTACCCTATGAATGCAATGGATATAGGTACACTAAATAAAATTGTGGGAGTTATTTCAGATGCCAAACGGGATAAACGTGTGAAGCAGCCATCAACAGTGTCTTAGGTTGTGGGTGGTCAAGCTGGTTCTACCGTTGGTACTAGTGTGGTTGGACAAATACTTCAGCACATAGTTGAAAAGTTGGAGGCCCAATTTAAAAAGTTTGAGAATGAAACGATGGGATCTTTCCAGCATCTAGAGACAAAGTTAGATTGTTTTTATAAGGACTTTAAAGAGTACATCAACAAATGACACATTAGTTTTTTTTTGTAAAGTAGAAGAATATTTTGGCAAGGAGTTATAAACATATTGTGCTTTTATTGTTTTTGAGTTTGGTACAGTGAATGTGAGTTTTGTGTGTATGTTCATGTTTATATTATTTTAACAATGAATTAATGTATAGGCTGGAGATAAATTTTACCTTTGCACATTAGGTGGGATTAGGAGGAAACAACAGATTGAGGTGTTTACACTACTTTTTTCATTTTGCCCTTGTCATCTATACAAGGAAAAGAGGGTGTGGGGTGGCACCTTCCATGCAACTTAAGAAAGTTGCATTGTATGGTCAGCTGCTGTAGAACAAAAGGTTGATTATCCCAGATTTGTCCAGTGCCCAAATATGTACATGTTAACACTGCAAGAAGTATTGAGTACACTATGCTAATGAAATCGTGGAATAGTTAGTACAAAAAAAAGGCAATGACAAAGCACATGTAGTCATGCTCACCTCAACATTGTTTAAACAAGTGTTAATGTACTGCTCATGCACATTTGAATCAAAATCAGGGATCACTTGTTAAAAAAAAGGGTAATTTAGAAGCTGGTGCAAAAATTTAGATTTATTTGAGCTAAACTACATTAAAAAAACTTATTTGGCCCTAAGTGCATTTTTTTTTAAAAAGACAAAATGCCCATTTATTACTCCATTATTCTCTCTCTCCTCTCTCTCTCTATTACTCTCTCACTCTCTCTTCCCTATTTCTATCTCTCTCTCTCTCTTTCTCTCACATTGATAATTTATTTTTTTTAAATATATAAAGATTTGATTTAATTTTTTCATCTCACTCCCCTATTCTCTCTCTCTCTCTCTCACTCACTCACTCACTCCCTTTCCCCTTATTTCCTTATTCTCTCCATTTTTCTCTCTCTTTATATCAACGTTACAACAAAATAATTACACTAATCAGTTACACCAATTAGTTACAATTACCCTATAATACACCAAATAGTTGCTCATGTGTTCTAATAAACCAAACAGTTATACTAAACAATTATACGAAATTACAATACTAACCCAATTTGTCATTCAGTTATTTACATAAAATCAAATAGTTACATCATTTAGTATCTCGACATGGTTATACCAATTATACACACTAAATTGAGTTTATCATTACACAAAAGACTTTATCATTATACTAAATTTGGTATATATAATTGGTTAACGATATCGCAATACTAAATGATGCAACTATTTAGTTTATGTAAATAACTGAATGACAAATTGGGTTGGTGTTATAATTTTGTGTAATTGTTTGGTTTATTAGAATGCATGAGTAACTGTTTGGTGTATTATAGAACAATTGTAACTAATTGGTGTAACTGATTAGTGTAATTGTGTTGTTGTAATGTTGATATAAATAGAGAGAGAATGGGGGAGAGAGAGATGAAAAAATAAATCAAATTTTTACATATTTGAAAATAAAATAAATTATCAATGATAGATAGAAAGAGAAAATATGGGAGAGATGGGGAAAGTAATGGGGAGAGAGAGAGAGAGATGAAGAGAAAATAGGAGAAAGATAGTGAGAGAGTCTAATGCAATCTTTACATATTTGATTAGATATATAACTACCAATCAAGAATGCATAATTTAAGGGAGGGTATTTAGGTAAAAAAGTTTTGATTTCATTTGAATTTTGTACCTAAACACAATATGTTTTATTAAAATTGAACTTAATAGAGTAAACAATTTAGCCATACACTTTTCCTCAAATAAGTCTAAAAAATTATACTCATAGCCAAAAAACCTTAAAAAAATGGATATCAAAACCATGTTGGTATGTACTGAATTTCCCAAAGTAATGAAAAGGTGATAGTTTATGAACCTGGTATTGGAGGAAATTATAATTGTAAGTAGGATTCTAATGGTCGATTTCTTGAGTTGGTAGCATGGGCTGTTGGAAGCCACTAGGTTGTGAGAAACAGTGTTATCAGAATCAGACCGGACCGGCCGGTTGGACCCGTTGAACTGTGAACCGAGACCTAAAACGGCCCGGTTATGTAGTTAGACCGCATAAGGAAGCAAACCGTCTGAAAACCGATGAACTAGTCGATTTTTGACCAAAACCGTGAACCAAACCTAAATCAATTGCAGATTCGCAGCTCAGTGAATTGAACGGTTGGGATTTCAGTAGTCTTCGTCTTCAGTGATCTTCGCTTTCCAGCGACGAACAGGCAGCTCGGTTCAATGGTGCTCGTCTTCCTTCGTCTTCTTTCGGTCCAGTGGTGTTCTGGTTCTTCGTCTTCCTTAGTTGTGTTTGCCTCTTTGGATCAGAATGTTGTCTTTGCCTCTTTGGATCAGAATGGATTGTTCATTGAATTTAACCAAGTCTCTGTTCTCTCTCTCTTTGTCACACACACACATATACACACTCACTCAGTTACAGTCACTGACTCACAATTATGGCTTATAACTCTTATATTTTATAATTTTTATAATACTCACAATATTAACCATTAACTGATAATACTTATACTTATAATTTTATTAGTTACCTTATTATATTTTATAATTTTTATAATATTTATTTATTTTTTAATATACGATCGGTCCGACCAGTTGAACTAGTGAACCCAATGGTTGAACCAGTGAATCATTGACCAAGTCCCCCTACTGGTTCGATGACTGGTCCAATTATGATAATATTGGTGAGAAGGGCATGTCATCATATGGGTCGTCCGCAGGGCACGTAAGCTGCAGACCCTTACAAATAGTATATCAGGTGCCCCGACATTTACTACATCTTCGCGGAGCTATTGGAAGGTTTTTTCGCACATGCCCCGGATTTCCTTCAAAATTTCTGTTCGATCCAGTCTCATTAACTTTGTGATGTGATGATGAAATCCGTGTTGCCTCATGTGTATCATGACATTGTTTAATGCGGTTGGTTACTGCAGTTATTGTACTTTGAATCTCCTATGCGTCCTCAAACAATTGTGTAGTGTAGTAACACATTCGTCTAAACATTGACATTAATCCAGCATATCGACAAGAAATTGATAAGGTTCTTGACATTTGAGGCATAGTGGTAGTTGGGCAAGCTGATTTTGCATTAATTATCTATCTCTTTAGAATAGTACTATGAGGGAACTCTCCGATGTGTTCATTCTAACTGAATGTTAGTTATGTGTACTTCGACAGATAATAACTCCAATGAGTAATGTGTTCAATTTTTTGGACCACGAAGAAGAGTCCTTCGACCTTTATATGATCTCGCACTTTAAAAAAAAATGACTTGGTATACAGTGAGGCAGCATGCTTCTCTAAACAGAGTAGTGAAGTGATCAACGCTGGTGTACTGTTTTCAGAATAATGGTCGTCATAGGCTTCAGTCTCTCGGATTCTTGTTACCCCATGTCATACTGTCTAACAAACTCTTACAAACGAAGCCTTTTTAAAAAAAAAAATAATTCAAGTGACCATTTAAGCTTTCTGAGTGTTGCACGCTTTTTAAGCCACTAAAGAAATGACCCGTAAGAATGCTTCAGCCCATTTTAAACGCTTTGTGTACAGATCCGATATTCAGATATTATCCTTCAGCCCAAATGATTGTACCATTGATTCCCAAATCACGTCAAATTCCTCAGGAGTAGATTGGGTGCATATACATTTCTTGAACTCTCGTACAAAATTTTCAGTATAAATATTTTGAAGCGCATTTCTCTCCAAATGCCAGTTGCATACTCTGTGTTTTGCATTTGGAAATTTTTTTTCAATTGTGGCAGCCATGACCTTATCCCCATCAATGACAACTAATATAAGTTATTTATTATCTATTACATCAAGAAATGTCTCCAACACCCACACATATGTGTCTACGGTCTCATTTTAAAGTAATGCACATCCAAAAATGTAAGTAGTGTTGTGGTGGATTACACCTGCAAGTATGACAAACAGTTTTTTGTATGCATTTGTGTTGTATGTTGTATCGAATACCAAAACATCACCGAAACATAAAATAGTCCACACGGGAAGTTGAATCCGCCCAAAATAGGCAATTCAAGGAATTATCATTATCAATGATGTATCTGAAATAAAATAATGGGTCTAAATCCTCTTTGGCGCTCAAGTATGCTAGTGCCCTTTCAGCCTCCCCATCGTTCATTTTCTCTCTTCATTGGGTTGCAACGTCATTGTACAAATCCTCTCTCCTAAACCCAACATTTTGGTAGCCATCTGCTTGATGCAACATAAAATCTCGTATTTGGCTAGTGCGTATTCCAACACTACAAAGTGTTGTTGCTTGCGCTCTGTCTGGTCTGGGCTTTTCACACGGCGGTGTGACCGAAAGAACGACACATCACTCGGTAGAACCAACGGATGATTATGATCCTTCATGAACTCCTTTACTACCTATTTTTATGACTTTCTCTCATACTTAACGCGGAATACTGCCAAACAACCCACTCGAGTTAGTGCTCTGGGTTCCCTTGCCCTTTCATATCGATCTAAGTATTTTGCAGCTCGAAACCCTTGTCGTGAACATACCCATTTCCTTGACATCGGAACATAGTTTTGTCATATTTTAAGTCATCTTTTCTGACGCTGAAACCTGCAAATTTAGCGTATGTGTTATAAAAATTATCCGCTTCATCTTCCGAGTTAAACTTCATGTCAAGGACTTCTTCAGTTGATAACTTTTGTAACATATTTTTCACTACGACGTGTTTTATGGTAGTTGCAATTGATTTATCTCTATTTTGATGGAATTTACCATGACGATGCCCATATTCATCATTATAGTTATCAAACTCAAACATATCACTCTCTATGGGATCCTCATTCAAGTTTATAACGACATGTTTTCTTTTCTCAAAGCTATTACGATCCATGTAATGAGTGAAACCTACAGTGAAAATATTTTGAAAAAAATGGATTACTATACCGATAAAGAATTATCGTTTGCCACATGTAATTGTATTACAGTAACGAAAACAAACAAAAAAATCATTCTAATTTATTCAAACTAAATAGAATTCAAAATAGTAGAGATCATGTGTGACATACATTTACAATTTCCTCTCTTCTCATCTAGGTGTAGACATTGAAGCCTCAAGATTGTTGGAGTTGGTTTATGAGAACCCACGAACACACTGAGAAGACTTGGATTAGCTAACAAATGGTACTTACAAGTACTTGAGGCACATTAAATTGAGGATGAGATTAGATGGATAAGTTTTATTGCTATGCATTAAGTTAAAGATTTGAGTACGGTACCTCCAAAAAAATTGGATGTACCATACCTCACAAATATACGTCTTCAAATGATGTTTTTATAACTTTTGTAGGTCATTTTATGATAAATTTTTTACCACTTTTGTGGTTGATTTACCATTTTTGTGAGTGTTTTTACCACATTAGTCGTAACTATTTTTACCACTGTATTTTTATGCAATATCAATTAGAACTTTTGTGGTTTGTTTTACCACATTTGTGGGAATGTTTACTATATTTGTGGATTTTATTACGACTGTAAAATAATTAGTCTTACAATTTTTTTGGGTAAGTTTATAAAAATGTATCGTCGTGAGTTTTGTAAAATATTTACCATAAATGAGTTCAAAAAAACCCATAACATTGGTAAAAACACTAATAATTTTTTTTAATATATACCCATTAGAGTAGTATGCAATTTTTTGTTACGGTTCCAATTTTGTTTCATTTTTTAATCATGTAGTGAAATTATAAAATTCAATATATATTTTTTTATTTGATAAAATTACATGTTATGTTTCTAGGGATATTTTTGTATTTTTCCTTGAATTTTTATTACAGGTAAAATTAAGGAAACAAACTGTGCAATATCGATTTATGCCAAGTCATAATACCCATTTTCGAAAAAACAAAAAACCTCATTCAAATTTCAAATGACGCCTGAAATTTAGCCCCTTTCCCCCACCCAATTTTTTCCAATTTTTAACTTCTCTTTTCCCCCAAAATCGCACGCCTAATTCCTAATTTGAAGAACATCACACTCTCTCTCTTAGATTAGGAAAACTCTCTCGGTCTCTTTCTCATCATCGATCGCTGTGGGTGTCTTGTCTCATTCTAGACTTCACTAATCTCTTTGCCACCGTCGATCGCTCCACCGCAAGAACACCACTATCTCTTTAATCGCATTGAAAAGAACCTAGTTATTGATAAAAGGTAATCTTACTTTTCTTGACTTTTTGAGGGATTTGTCAAAGTTTGTCAGAAATAGTTATGGATGTTGTTAGTGTTAATTTTTTCATTGATTGTTTGGGGGTTAGTGTCGATTTTGTTAGTGAATTTATTTATTGTGAATTTTTTCCATATCAAGCCTATTTAATCGATTACATCTAATTTTGTCCTAAAGCTCTGTCGGTATAAAATGTTTTTTGACGTCCCTATGGATTCTTAGAATAAATATTTCATCAGTTACGTTTGGAACTTATTTTCCATAACTTTTTTTTTTATTTTAATAAAAGGAAAATTTATTTAACGAAAATTAAATTACACCTAGACAGGGGGGGACTATACCTTACCCCTCGATGCAATCTAATTACATAGAATAAAATTAAAAAGAGAGCAAAATGCATGTTTGATATATGATAAATGAAAGAAAATAAATCCTAAACATGCAGCTCTTGAAATAGCATGGTCAGCTGAAAATATGATGAGAGCAGCATTACAGCTACAAGAGAGATATTAAGCTAACAAATGGAGCCGAGAGAACTAGTGGCCTGAGCTGTGAGAAATGACTGAGCTGTGAGAAAGGACTGAGCTGAGAGAACCAGCTGAGAGAAGGATGATAAGCTCTGAGCAGTGGGCCATAACTTATAAGGAGTAACAGATCGGTGAGCTTTAGAACGTCAAATGCTCCTCGCTATTGGTTCCTCGCTCTGAGGGCATCGAAGGGATCCTTCACTATTCTAATGTATTTTTTTTAGGGGAAGGGGATTTAAACCCTTGATCTCAAGAAAGTAAAACTTTCACAAAGTAATGAATACTATTGGACCAAAGGCTCGTTGGTGACTATTCTAATGTAGAGGGCCAAAAAAGTTCTCAAAATGAACCTCTTTTATCTCGTTGTGGTAGAGGAGGATGACAATTTGTCACTCATTCTCACATGCTTCTACGTATATGATGATACGAAAAATGTTGGATTATTCATGGAAATATAGTATAATAATATATCATTAGATTTTTTGTGTTAAAATTGAATAATGTATATTTAACATAATTTGACCTATTTATTACTCGTGTTGCTATTTCATGTCATTTTTGAATTCGTGTTCAAAATAAATCAATTTAAATTCTCTAATTTCGAATTTGTATTGTATGAAAAATAGTCACCGGATAAGCTTATGTACGGTAACATCTCTCTCTTTTTTTTTTTTTAACAATCCAACCAATATGGGCCTTGCTGCTAAAGCATGATGACTCCCTTAATTTGTCCAAATTGTAGTTGAAGAGGAACTGGCTTGAAATGGATGCCCAAGCTGTTGCGTATGCCTCGGCAACGGGCAGGGCTGGCCCAACCCAGCATTTTCAGCCCATAGCCTGTCCGTGGGTCGGGTCTTTGACTAGTCAACGGGCCGGGCCTACATGTTAGGGATTTTTAAGGCCCATGGCCCAACTGTGGGCCGGATATTGGGCCAAAAATGGGCTAAATACTGGCTGGGTCTTATGAGCCGCCCATTGGGCCTAAAACGAGCTCTTTATTAAAAACTACTTTTTTATGTAAAAAAATACAAAAAAGACATCAAAAATTTTATTTTTTATATAAAAAATACAAAAAGACATCAATTATATGAAGTTTGTATAAAAAAATAAATTAACAAAAAAATTATTCATATTGATTGAATTTAACAAATATTCATATAGAGTTATAATATTACATTACATTGGTGGGTGACACTATTTTTGTATCACTATAAATTGAGTATATTCCAATTAAGTTGACACCTACACAATTGTCAATCATTTGTAAGTCTCAACATTATAAAATTTACATATCAAATATCAAATAAACAATACAATTATAAAATATAATATAATTTTTTTATTGGGCTAATGGGCGAACTAACAAGCTGGCACTCTGGGCCCCTAGCCCTAAAAAACACGGTCTAGGCCCTACACGCCGGGCTAGTGGGCTACCCAAGCCCTGCCACATCTACGGGCCAGGCTGCCTGTTAGCCCGTTGAACTTCTAGGCCATGGGCGGCCCATTGGGCTTTGAGTTTTTTTTGGTGAGGCCTACTGTTGCGGACCTCATCAAGGCTCAAACACAGACACTCACGCTCATCGATACAGTGCCATTATCAATGGCTGCAGGTGGCTGATGGTACTATTGCTAATAATGAGTTGGGTTGTGTCTAATTTTATCGTGTTTAAGTTGTGTCGTGTTAAAATTAATTTTACTTGTCTACAATTATATAAAATTAGGTTTGTGGCATGTGTAAGCCATGTATGATCAGATTTGTATTGTGTAGACGGTTTCGTGTTGACACATGCATTAAATAAGCCTAATCGAGTCTATCCGATTTTAACTCAAACCTATTTCGACTACACCCAATAATTTCATATCAATTTTTCTTGAATTAATAGATCATGCTAAGAATTGTCATTGCTAATAGATGGAAAAGAAGACGAATGTGAGTTGAAGCAAGTACATAGAACACTGAATACTTAAAATAATGCTATGGATAATATGGATTTATATGACTCGAGCTTAAATATGTTCAGATTCAACTCAATTGTGACTAGTCGATCTCATTACGGAGTTCAAATTTGACTTGGCAAAAGTTCTTGAGCTGAACTCGAATCGAATCAGTTAAAATTTACAAAAATCAATAGGGAGTAGAGTGAAAAATAGGTATAGACGATGTGAAACTATTTGACGATAAATTTAGAATTATTTATCTCTCGACTAGAGATTGTTTGACAAAAGATCATTATTCAACGATAGAAACCCATTTGAGACAAGCCAAACTTTGTTTGAATTTAATTAATTTAAAAAATGAACTAAAAAATCTGATAATTGTCAGTTTATTTTGTAAATTGAATGAGCATAAAATAGAATTGAGCTTGAGCACCTCAAATTGTTTAACAGCTCTAGTAAAAAACTTACTTATGAATTATATTAGGGAAAATTACACCTAGACCCCCTGAGGTTTGTCATTTAATCACTTAGACTCTCTGACATTTGAAATATTACACACAGACCCCCTGAGGTTTTTACGCGCGTAACACTTAGACCCCTGCTATAAATATATCCGTTAATAAATTACACTTAGACCCCGCTGAAGTTTGTAGGTATATAATACTTAGATCTCTTAAGTTTAAAATATTATACTTAAACAAAAAATACTCCAATTAAAGATAAAATATCAAATATTTTAAATTTTACAATCAAAATTCATATTTTATTGTATCATTTATTGAAATAAAATCAAAAATAAAAATTCAATTTTTTTCTTAAAAAATCGTAATTAGTATACAATTATATTGTCTATTGGAATTTAATTTGGTCCTTTAAATGACCAAATTAAAATACCAAACTATCTCAATTAAAGCTAAAAGATATTGTGTCAATTACAGTTTGACTCATTGTTTAATTTTTTAGTTTTATTTTAATAGATAGTATAATTATATACTAACTATGATTTTTTTTTAAAAAATTAGACTTTTATTTTTGATTTTATTTCAATAAATGACATAATAAAACATGAATTTTTGATGTAAAATTTATGTTCTATTATAAATGACTTAGACCCCTTGTTTGATTTTTTACTTTTATTCCAATAGATAGTATAATTGTATATCAATTACGATTTTTTAAGAAAAAAATAAATTTTTTATTTTAATTTTATTTCAATAAATCATACAATAGAACTTGAATTTTGGTTGTAAAATTTAAAATATTTGATATTCTATCTTTGATTAGAGTATTTTTTATCTAAGTATAATATTTTAAACTTAAGAGGTCTAAGTATTATATACTTACAAACTTCAGGGGGTCTAAGTATAATTTATTAACAGATATATTTATAGTAGGGGTCTAAGTGTTACGCAGGTACAAACTTTAGGAGGTCTATGTGTAATATTTTAAATATCAGGGGGTCTAAGTGATTAAGTGACAAACCTCAGGAAGTCTGAATGTAATTCTCCCATTATATTAAGCTAGGATTAATAACTATTTAATATGAATTCGAAATAACACAATTCAAACACGGCACGACATGATTTGAGTATGTGTCGTTCTACTTAAATCACATTTTCATCCCTCAAAATTTTTTTAGTCTCAATACGGATAGTCTGTCTTTAACCGGACTAGAGAGGTAAACTGATCCGGATACCCCTAACCGCAATACTATAAAAAAAGGTTAATCTCAACTTGCATCTCGAAAGATCACTCGAATTTTAATTTGTAGCCTCAAAGTTTAAAAATATTAATTTACACCCTGAAAGATATAAATACGTATCAATGTGCACCTAGAACTAACTGCCATCTATTTTGTCGTTAAAAAAGTTTGGATAAGTTATAAATTGCACCACTCAAAATTTAAATATTTCACATTTATGTTTCAAAAATAATTCCATCAATTAATGCTCGTTAAATAGCTCTCAATTGTATCATATCATAACATTTTTGTGTCGTGTTCGAGTCAATAAAAAAATATTTTTAGCACAAAAATATTTTCGTGTCGAATCAATAACGATATGTCATATATTTCACATTTTATGACAATTCATAAAATATTTTTTAATATTTTTAAAAAATTAAAAAATATCTATTGTTTGTCTATAATACTAATTAAATAACTATTTTCTGTCTACAGTTGTGTTATTCGTATCTAACTTTAATTTGATCGGACAATGAAAAGAGTTGTGTCTAACTGTAGACAGAAAATAACTATTTAATGAGTATTGTAGGCAAAAAAAATATGTATTTTATAATTTTTTTTAAATTTTGAAAAATATTTTTTTATTGACTCGAACATGACTGGAAGATGTTATGATACGATACAATTAAGAGCTATTTAACGAGCATTAATTGATGAAATTCTTTTTAGATCATAAATATGAAATATTTAAACTTGGAGGGGTGCAATTTATAATTAGTTCAAACTTTTTTAATGGCAAAATGGATGGAGTTAGCCTTAAGTGCACATTGATACGGATTTATGTTTTTCAAGTATAAATTGATATTTTTAAACTTTGAAGGTACAAATTGAGATTTGAGTGATCTTTCAAGAGTTCAAGTTGAGATTAGCCTTAAGAATAAAAATAATGTTGTGAGAATCAAAACAACGGACGAAATGAGATTTTATTTGATGCTTTTCCTAGGTTTCAAGGCTGCTTTTCTGTAATTTTGTCCCACCTTCACCACAAGACTCTGAAAATTTCTCTGTTTTCCCTCAGTCAGGAGTTCGCATATAAGTTTAGCACAGCTGTTGAAAATATTCACCAATGACCCACAAACTTTCTATCATTGGAGACAGAGAGAATCCTGTTGGGGAATTTGCTTGTCTTACTGGTTTTGAATAAAAAAAAATGAACAAAAACTTAATACCAATATGATATTATTCAAAACACACACACACAGATATATATATATATATATATATATATATATATATATATATATATATATAGAGAGAGAGAGAGAGAGAGAGAGAGAGAGAGAGAGAGAGAG
Source organism: Ilex aquifolium (assembly GCA_951799425.1). NCBI lineage: Eukaryota > Viridiplantae > Streptophyta > Magnoliopsida > Aquifoliales > Aquifoliaceae > Ilex > Ilex aquifolium. The sequence goes on from OX637392.1 coordinate 12,056,888, forward strand.
AGAGAGAGAGAGCTTTGAATTTGAATTTTAAATTTATGATGAATATTTTATTTGCATATTTTAATTGACATTGAATTAAAGGATAATAATTTCTAAAATAGGAAATTAATTTAACTTCCTTTCAAGGAATGATATTTTTGAGATAGGACTTAAGTCATTACATATAATTTTAAACATGGACTTAGCCCCTTATAAGTTGTCTTACATGACTTATTTTCAAACAAGTACTTTTTTATAATCGAGAAGCACTCTAATTAATATTTTTCGAATCATAGCTATTGTGGCAACATACACCTAAGTGGTCATATACTTATATTGAATGTTTGGGGGGAACCATCACAAGTAGGACCGACCAGATGAGCCATGACGTCTCTCGTGGCACTCAAATTTAAGGCATCAACGTATTAATCGGTCGGTGCAACCATCCAAACTACCCTAATGCATTTTAGTTTGTTTTTTTTTGAACATGAACATGACTCGAATGAAGATATTTGTAGATATTTTTTATCCAGTAATGAACAAATATCACCACACACAATGAAATAAGTAGAAACAATACTTATCCCATGAGTCATGAGGAGTCAAATCCAAATTTGCCAAGGTCCCTCGACATGGACTTCTTCTCCAAACATGTCACATGCATAATTTGTCTTCATATATTTGGAATTGCAGCTGTCATAGTGCCAATTATATTCCTTTGTGGAGTCTACCTCCCAAAGTTGAGCTTTTCTTGCTTTTTTTTTTTTTTTTGGGTTTTTTAATCATTCAAGACTCAAACTTAAAAACTCGAGATATTAACCAATGAAATGTCGTGGCATGAAATTTTTTGCTGACGGTTATATTTGTGAAGCATTTTTTTATTTTTTTCACTTGTCATTCAAATAAACCCAACCAAAACATCAATGTAATACAATAAAGCCATATCACATTTCCTATGCTGAGGATGACCAATACCCTTTAACATATCATTATTGTGACATTAAGGCTAATTTGCAAAAATTTTGGCATTATGGAATGGTATCGATTTGATTAGACGAATAGGGAATAGACTATGGCATGAATTAGCTGAACCTGAACACGTACTAACTTTATTTTCAGTACTAATTTATTGATGGAAGATATTCTTAATTTTATCGTGACCAACTTCTTTTTTGCTATTCCTCCTTAATATTACCATCCTTTGTGTCCAAAACCAAGAGCCAATATATATATATGTGTGTGTGTGTGACAAATAATTAGAGAAGTCTACAACACAACTCATCAAATTATTCTATAAGGAAAAAACTTTTAAAGTCTAGAATAGTTGTCAGCGAATATGAACTCGACAATTAACAATTTCATGTCTTTTTTTCGAAAGGTAAATAAACTATATTGAAACAGAGGATGAACAAGGTGTACCAATACAAGCAAAGGAACACCCAAAGAAACAAAAGGATAGCACCTAACAAAATGCATCATTCAACAATTAAACAAAGCATTCAAGTAACAGGTCCCAATGGAATGCCAGTTGCAGATTAGTCTCAGAAGGGCTGAACTTGATGGAAGCCATTATGTTTCTGATAGCCAAATGGATAGACTTGGAAAGAGTATTAGCATCCTTGCTCTCCATGGAAGCCATTATGTTTCATGTCATTTACAAGATAATCATGACAAGCTCTCAAAGAAAGAATTCTTCCCTAATTTTTTCTACAATTTAAACAGAAGTGGACAACAATCGATTGGTTCATACTTGTAAATTAGACTTATTATCTAATTATCTTATATCAAATTGAAAGCAATGCATGTTTGATTTAGAAAAAGGCTTTGCTCGAGTGTTTTGGGGCTAAGAACGAATGAATTCCTACCCCCCTACGCGAGGTATGTATACAACACAGAAATGTGAGTTAGCGAAAACAAATTTCCAACAAGAAATGTGAAAAACTAGAAATAAATTCTAAGAAATGTACTTTTTTTCAGTTGCTAAAATATAATTATCATCCCGTAATCTTCATCACCTAAAGGTTTGAGTATACATCACCATTCATTTACAACAACTACATCACTAGCTATGGATGACTGATGAGGCGATGTAGTATTAGCTTTATTCATTCTTTCACAACTCTTCCAATGAAAAAATAGGGAGAAGAGGAAGGAAGGTGGAGAGAAGGTGAATTGTTTTCTGATATCTAGTAATAACAAAATTCAAGTGACTTCGCAATTTCATTTCTCTACAAATGTCCTGAACTTCAGAATAAACAAAATTTTGATAATAATTATATAGAATAATTTATGATTTACATGCAAAATATTTTAAATAATTATATAGAATAATTTATATTCAGAATGATTCACGTGCAACGCAGGTGTGCATCAACTAATATATATATATGTGACAAATAATTAGTCTATGAGCCAAAAGGAGGCACTAATACTTTTATTGAATAATAAGAATCAGTTACTACAAGACACCAAGGCACATTTATTTGAACAAATCACCCATCAACTAGACGAAAAAGAAAACTAGAAGAAGGAAAGAAAACCAAACAATATTTAAAAAAAAGAGAGCAGCGTGGTGCACGAGTCTCCCATCACTATGGGTCTAAATAGACCCAGATGTACATAACTTTACCCACTACAAAAACAATTGATAATCACAACAATAACATACTTTTTTTTTTTGGCTGTGACAACAATAACACACTTGAAGCACAGTCAAACAAGTTAAAAGGACACAAGAGTGAAGACTTTGACTTAATCTATTCACACTTGAAGCCAGGTGGAACAGTTTTGCCACATGCACTGAGCAGCACACTAAGAGCAACAGGCACTTCCAAGTTAATTCCAAGTACATTGGCCTTAATGACAGTGCAGAGACAAGCTGCAACCTCCAAGTCTGCTAAACCTTCAAGCAAAGCACAACACTCGCTGCTAGCAGGTGTTCCAACCACAATGTTAACCAGCCCAAGAAGGTCAACACACACACCAAGTTTCAAAGTATCTTTGGGACAGAAGGCACCGCCCGGTGCTGGAGCCAACGGAGGCGACGTTGGACAGGAGGGGCCGGCCGGTGCTGGTGGTGGAGCCAACGGAGGCGGCTTTGGACAGGAGGGGCAGGGCTTTGGACAGGAGGGGCAGGCCGGTGCTGGCGGTGGAGCCAACGGAGGCGGCTTTGGTATGGGCTGACATATATCGCAAGCGTCGGAAAACGCTACAAAGAAGAGGAGGGAGATGATGAAAATGGTGCCGGAGTGGTTGATGGCGGCCATGGATATATGAACTATAGGTTTAGGGTATGGTGTGGTGCATTGGTGAAGGGAAGGTGGCGTTTATAAAGGAAAATTGTGAGGTGGATGTTAAGAGTTTGATTGAGTGGGAGAGGGTGAAAAAAGACATATATGAGTACCTGCACCAGTTGGAATTTTTGTAAGTTTGTGCAAAAGTTGTGTGCAAATATCTACTAGCGATTTGTAGTGTCACTGTTAGAGAATAATTGCCACATATTGTTAATTTCTTACGATAAATTCGGATAGAAAAATTTTCAGTACGATTTTAACAGTATAATAATTCGAGATCGTAATTTCGAATCTTATCATACCCTATGTACATGGCTCGTTAGTGACAACGTTTATTTTTTCATCAGCAAAAAGAGTAGGAGATGATGATTAACGATTTTTGCATACAGAGTAAGGCACCCAAGGGGAAAAGGAAAGACCCGCATTAGGCCCTAATAGGTCTGTAGTGGGCTACTCAACAGGTTAGTAGTGATAGGCCTTAACAAATAGGAAGTGGATCATGACGGTCCATAACCTCATGGCCCATCAGGAGATTGGACCGGGCTGCCCTGCATTCGAGGGCCTTTAATTTAAGAAAATTTGGAAGTCGGTATAAAAATTTGGACTTAATTAAGTTAAATTACATTAAGGGAACTTATTTGACCCTAAGTGCATTTTTTTGGAAAAAGATTAAAAGGTTATTCATTACTCCATTACTCTCTCTCTCTCTCCATTATTCTCTCTTCCCTATTTTCTCTCTATCTAGCTATCCCCTATTCTTTCTCTCTCAATTTATTTTCTTTTCAAATATATAAATATTTGATTTAATTTTTTCATCTCTCTCCCTCTATTTTCTTTCACCGTTACTCTCTCCTTATTTTCTCTCTCTCATTATATTAACGTTATAACAACACAATTATACGAATCAGTTATAATTGCTCTATAATACATCAAACAGTTACTCATATGTTCTGATAAATCAAACAGTTACACCAAACAATTACACAAAATTACGATACTAACTCAATTTGTCATTCAATTATTTACATAAACTAATGAGGTACACCATTTAGTATCACGACATAGTTACATTAATTATATACACTAAATTTCGTTTATCATTACACAAAAGAGTTTATCATAAACCATGTCGTGATACTAATTGTAGCTAATTGATGTAATTTTATTGTTTTAACGTTAATATAATGAGAGAATAAGGAAAGAGAGTAACGGTGAGAGAAAATAAGGCGAGAGAGAGTGCGGGGGGAGAGAAAGATGAAAAAATCGAATCAAATCTTTATATATTTGAAAAAAAAAATATCAATGGGAGAGAAAAAAATATGGGAGAGATAGAGAGACTAACGAAGAGAGAAATACATAAAGGAAAAATAGGGGAGAGAGAGTGAGAGAGTGATGGATAGAGAGAGAGTAATGGTGTGAAAAATAAGAGAGAAAAAGAGAGTACTCAAAGAATAAGAATTATGAATAATTTAAGGAAGGATAAATAAGTAAAAAAACTCACATGTCATTTAAATTTTGTATCTAATCACAAGATATTTTATTAAAATTGACCTTAATAGAGTAAAATATTTATCCATACATTTCCTCTTAATAGAGTAAAAAAACTCACATGTCATATTTACTTCTTTCGATGTTTCAGTGTCTTGTGTTTTTTTGTCGACTCTTTCATTCACATGTTGTGGTTTTGATCACTGTCCATGATGTGGTTTTGATCACTGTCCACTGATTCGAGTACCATATGAGCCATTGATCAAGTAAAAATTTGCTTGGTCAACATGTGATTGTAATTATTCCAACACTGAAAAATGACTAATTATAGTATAAAAATGAGACCCACATGCAAATATATATTATTACGTATGAGATTAAGGTTAGAGAAAGGGAACAAGTACGAACAAGTAGATCTAAAAAAATGAATTGTTGGAAAAATTGGATGCAAATAAAGTGAATGACAGGGTGAGGTGCGGACTAGGTCGCTCTCTTAAGACGATTCGCGCCCCTTTATGAAAGAATAACAGCGCAGAAGGCAGTAACGAGTCGTCCCCAGGATACAACAACCCAGCCTAGTGATTGTTGCTTCACTCAGATATGCACAATCAAATGAAGCAGAAACTTGACACACACTTTTGAATATTGCCCAGAAACTTATATAGTAAGAAGATAGTTGATATTATATTGTATCTCTCTATACTGAAAATATGTGTATATATATATAAATAATATATGTGTTTAATAGACTATAATTACTTCTATATTTAATTGGATAATAACTTAAAAAATATGGCTGTTGGAATATTAGCCGTTGGAGGTTTTTGGTATGCAGCAATTGAAATTAATAATAGTGTGGTTTGTAGATTTTAGAAATCCGTATCTCCTCCGCTAGTCCCACTCCTGTGCATGTGAGAGTCTCAAGATCTCTCTTTAATTCAAAGGCTAGATAACACTAGTATATATATATATATATATATATACCCAAGTACTTTTGAATATTTAATCGATATGAGATTGAGTTCCCACACATAAAAAACACTCTTTTAGTTAAAATACTCTAACAATGAATATGAAAGCAGAAATGATTCTTAAAATAGTACATGAACATAAAAAACATACATTATCCATTTTTTGATTTAGAGGACATACTTCAAAAATTTGATATCACCATCTTTTCTCTTTGCTATAGTAATATGGTGGTGTTACATATGACGAATCAACACCTGATTTTTTCATAACACAAAAACCTTCTTAAACATTCTGTATCTATGTCTAGGAAGAGAGAGAGAATGAGAGTACGAGAGGTTTAACATGAAGAAAATTTTCTCAAGTGTTGCAATGAAAGACATTAGGTTTGTATTGACAACCAAATGGTGTTGAAAAGACATATTTAAAAAAAAAAAAAAAAAGACTAGCACTACGTGCAATGCACGTTAATTTTTTTTATTGAAACATTTGATAAAACAATAAAAAAATGTAATAATATAGCAAAATTAGATTATAATATTTATCATACTTAAATTGTTTGTATTCACTTCATCTATATTACTTTAAAATGTCAGCATAGATGAAAAATATTTTTTTTTCATTTTTACCCTCCAACACTACAACTATGTCATGTTTATCCTCTAGATTTAGTGCCACAAGTAATTTCCTTGATCAACCTTTTTCAATTAATTACCAATCTTTTCATATCCTTTCATCTTCTTAAGTTAATTACTTATACAAATTTAATATTTTTTTTTTTACGTACCAAAATAATATTTTATTACATTCATTTAAACTCTAATTATTGATTTTCTATTTTTTCTTGATCAATTTTGACCTTAATCCAATATTATTTATAATCAATATAATCTGCAAATATTTCAATTATTGATTAAACCTTTAGAGCTACCTTAAGTGAACTTTTGCGCCAAGTGTATTTAGAAATATTCAATGTGCACTCAATCTATCAATTATCAATTAAAACTTAACCTTTCATGTTTCCATGTTCCACTTGATAGAAAAGCTAATGTGCGGTATTGATCAGTCACCAATTGAAACTTTAATCCTTTGGTATTCTCTTTACCAGTTTAAAGACTTCTTTCATCTCTCATATCGTGTGTTTGTGTATTAGGATATATTTGGGAATCTGGGGCTACTCGAACAAGTATTGATCTCCTCTTATATGTTATGCTCTATATTCTTACATTAGAGTTCATCTTTTTTTACCCGATGCCGCAGCAGTCTAGAGAAATTATGGAGTTCGTGGAATTTAGTAATGGGGTTTTCCTTCTTAAATTTGCAACCCACAAAAATCCAATCAAAACATGAAGAAGAAAGCTACTTAAGAAAAATATATACACATGAATCCATAGATTGATATACTTATATGGGTGAACTGGGGAGGATGGTGAGAAAAGAGGGGGGTTGGGGAAAAGAATAGGGGTTATGGTGTGCATTATCAATATTATTGGTTAATTATCTAAATCTGTAACACCATGTGTAAATTTAAATCGTTCCTTCTTTTATTTTTATTATTTTTTGTATGTATGTATGTGCAGTTTCAGTTTGTTTTCACTACCTATCATTTTCTTTAATGTTGGCTTTTTCATCGGCTTATAGTCTTGGTTATCAAAGCCATGGAATCATAAATGCATGTCAAAATTAATCACCCAATTACTCTATGTGAAATTATCAGCGAGTTTTCTTACACATATATAAAGCAGAAATCTAAGTTGTGCATGCATAGTTTCACTGGATTTTAAGTTTACTAATTACATTGATACATTGAAATTGTGCAATGGACACCGTTGATTCAATTTAAGAGCTTAAAAATGGCTAAGTTATCTATACTATAGACTTGGCATTCAAGCTTTAGAGGTGAATACAAGAAAAAGAAATTCGAAGAAATGTGAAAATAGTACACTTATATCATTAGTTTATTTTCTTTTGAGGGCTTTTTACCATGGAAGCTAACCAAGCAAGTTAAAGGTCGAAAAAATATGGGTCTTACTAATATTTGAAAATGTTATCCAGTTATTAAGGTCCCTTTCAATTTTTGGGAGATTTGACATAAAATGTTTCTCTGTTAATATATTTAACTTTTGTTTGATGGATTGGTATATAAGTATAGGCCTTCCAATTTCTCTTCTTGGAGTTGAATTTCAATCCAAGTGCACTGCCACCTTGATGAGGTATGTCGTCTTATTTGTATAATACTTTTGAACTAAATTGTATCCAGTGTTAGCGTTGGATGTTATCCTTCCCAAATAGAAATTTTTTATCTTTATTTTTTATCATACTAATTAAGAAATTACGTGGACTGTACAACACAAAGGTGGAAGTGCAATGGTTATATATGTGAATGGTTGGAAATTGATTGATATTGAACATGTCACAAAATTTCAAGTGAGCTCTTGTGGTGTCACTTTTTGTTTTACTAAGATGTTATCAAGCATATCAAACTTCTGTTAACAACAAAAAATTGACCAAATCTGTTGTGACCAAAGTTGTGGTGAAAAACCATTGCAACCACCTGCTGGAACTTGAGGAATAGAAGAATTCCAGTTGAGGATTACAAAGGGGATTAATCACAAATGGTCAACTATCATTGAAAGATAAAGTTTGGGGCCTAGCACAAAGTAGTGATACCCAATTCCGCACATGCTCTCCTCAATTTCTCTATGCAAAGTAGGAAAGCCTCTTCAATCCTCAAGGTAGTTTCGTTAAACTTCAAAATGATTTGTACTACACAATATCAAGCTTGATTTTCAATTGGGTATCTTAAGTTGTCCCAAATAATCTATATAGTTATAGCAATTCAATTTTTAAATATTGTTGGTTATGTTTTTTGTACTTGATGTTTTTATATGTGAAATGTATTGGGTTTGATATATCTTTATTTTGCTTTATGACTCAAATTTTGTCTAAGTGAATTGAATTTTATGGTTTCAATCTAGGTGGTTGTGATTATCTCAAAATTATTATGCTACTGGAAGATCTTCTGCATGTCGTTTTTGGGGGGCACATACATGAACAATTTTTACCATTGGTAAGCATTGATCCCCTTGCCTTTTGGATGTGAGTAACAAGGGTGGTGAACTAATGCGTTTCTAGAAATAATGCAGTTGTAACAATTGGTTGTTTGACTTAATTACTAAACTATTGACACTTTGATATTGAATTTACATATTATACCATGTTCAAGCAATAGAAAGAGTAAAAGTTTTTGTGCTTAATGCAACACCGTTGCTCACTATTACATGTAGATTTGCAAAAGTTTATGCACTTTCTCTTGCCCAATGGGGCTTTGCTTGAACACTTTAAAGTGATTAAGTTCTAACATCACTTTAGGAAACTTTGGATGTAATTGAGGCCATTGCGTTTGGCCCCAAACCTTTAATTTTAAAATTTAATATTCATTTAGATTGCGGTAAAGGTTCATAATGCTTTATTGATATTCTAATTGTCATTCTTTATTATGTTTCAATGATTATATCTATAGTTGAATCTATTGTGTTCTTCTATCTTTTGATGATATTGTAGACTTTGGTCAATGAAATTACACAAAAACATACCATGAAATATACACCTAGCGAATATAAAACATTACAAATTACTACAAAAAAGGAGGGAAAATGAGGAACGTAGGAGGGGGACGAGATGAATTGTTTCCCAATTATCACTAATTTTGCAATTGCATACATCTTGGAATGTTCCAAACTTCTTGATAATATGTACATGTTTAATAATTTTTACAATAAAAGCTTACTCTATTTTACATTCATGGCTCACGTGCAACGCACGTGAGTGTCAACTAGTAACTATAAACATCTAATAAACTCATTTTCTGTGATTTTTTCATTCGAGTTACCAAGTAATAAAAGTTATAGATTTTTTTTTTCTTTTTGTCTTTCTTGTTTTTACTTTGTGCCTCAATAATTTTTTATTAAATTATTTTGATTGTGAATGAAGAGAATATATATATATATATATTTGTTTTTGGGTATTGGAGATGATATTGTATCAATAGAATTATCGATGTATATTAATATTGAGATTTTAGAAAAAAAGAATTAATATATTTTATATATATCATGTTAAACATAACATGCCCATTCAAAAGTTTTGCAAAGTTAGAGAGATTTACATGATTGGTTAAGGAAAGATCGCAGAGATCACGTAAGGTAATCACGCAAGACAACTGTACACTATAAATAGAGGTCAAATCTCTCGCATTTAGGATCAAACAATCATCTGTGAATCTACTCCGTGTAATATCTTTTCCTCTAACTAATAGAAAATTCTCCAGGAGCAAGATACTTTATTAGAATGGACTAGTCAAGCTTCCGAATTGGTGAACCACTATAAATTCTCTGTCTATTCATTTTTTGTCTGATTGAATCGATAACTCAATCCACAAGAGTCTAGAAGCTTTAACTGAACACTCCAGTGATCCCCAAATCCCTAAAATAGTTAACTATGCAGGACACACCATCAGAGTGTATTCATTTTTTTTTTCTTGCTTAATCTATGAAACCTCTTGTAAGTACAAAGTGGTTGCAAATAAAGTGACCAAAATTAATAATTTTAGTTACTTTCCTAGTTGACTTAGAGCTCCATTCGATCTACGCAAAAAATAAAAGAAGAGTGGTAAAAATGGTGTTTTACTTGATCACCCAAATGGGATTTTTCGTATATTAATTAATATACCCCCTCTTTCTCTCTACTTAAATTATTTTAATGTATTCACATACCAGATTTATAAATATTTTTTCCATTCAGTTTTATATGTAAGTTCGTTCTAAAATAACATTAGGATCTCTTTATTCATTGATTGCTGTTGAGAAATTTGAATCTCACCATTAAAACTTAATTGAAGAGATATTTAAATGTAAAGAACATCTTGTCGTACTTTCTAAAAAAAGAATACCGTATTTCCGTTATATAGAAATGGGTGTATTCCTTTAATCCATTATTACCAACAAAAAAAAGTAATATATCAAAAGTTATTACTTTTTAAAGTTAAATTATATTTTTTAAATGTAAAATTTTAATTTCTTGAAATAATTCATGATCAATTATGAATAAATTCTAATAAATTATAGCTTCACATTTAAAATGTACAACTTGCCATTTAAAAATTATTACTTATTTTTAAAAATTATAATTTTCATGATCGATTATAATATTTTAAGATTGATCATATCTTTTCCTATTATAACTTAACTTTTAAAAAATTATAAATTTGGATATTCAATACCCTAGTTTTCCTATATTAAAAATATTTTTTTTAATATCATAATTTGAAAGTAAAAGAAGAAAAGAAAATGAGAGCCATAGTTGGCATTTGACCAACGGCTGTAAGTCCTCGATTAACGGAAGGAAACCATATATATATAAGATTGTGTCTTCAAGATCCCCAAAAACACCATAACTTTTCTCGACCATCATTCCAAGCATTAACAAACAGAAGGGCAGGTCAATCCAGCTTTCATGCACTCATCGTTCCCATTCACAATCACAATCACAATCGTCCCCACCACCTTTTTTTCTCTGGATCTGCCCATGATTTATTCATAAATCTCTTCTTTTACCTGCACAATTTACTGTAATCATTCATTCAAAATTCTGTAGTAAATTCCGCCAATTCAAAAAACCCTAGCTCTAGAGAGAGAAATACAAATATCAATTCATATATATACAGGGAGCGAGCTGTGATCTGTATATAAGAGAGAGAGAGAGAGAGAGAGAGAGAGAGAGAGAGAGTTGTTGGGAGAGATGGCGATTTTGTATTCGTTGGTGGCGAGAGGATCGGTGGTCTTGGCGGAATTCAGTGCGACGTCGACGAATGCGAGCACTGTCGCTAGGCAAATTCTGGAGAAAATCCCTGGAAACAACGACTCCAATGTGTCGTACTCCCAAGATCGGTACATCTTTCACGTGAAACGCACAGATGGCCTCACCGTTCTCTGCATGGCCGACGATACCGCCGGAAGTAAGCTCAGTTTGATCACACTTCTTTTTTGAATTATTCGTTATTGCTCTGTATTTACCTGTATTGTATTTCCTTGATAATTGAATACGAGTTTCTGAAGATATGAAGTCTAGTTTTATGTCTTGCGCGAAATATGTTAATTGGACGCATTGTTGGGTTATTGATTGCAATATTGATCCACCTATTTGAGTATAGGAACAGAATATATGAAGAATTACAATTCCAGTGTTAGTTTTGTCTGCTTGGAAAGAATACAATGCCAAGGTTTGCATTTTCGCCTCCAATTTTGTTTGATTTGAAATGGAGCTCAATTAGAGTGCGGTTCTTTGCATTCCACCCATGTAAGTTGGATTGTGGTATTGGAATATTTGGTACGATATGTTTGGATAACTTGGCGAAATAAGTTTCTTTTTCTCTATAGCTAACTAATTTCAGCTTCCAGTCAACTAGCAGTTTCCAAATGAAATCATAACCAAACTGTAGGTGGGAAATTAAAAAGGCTAACACACGTGTCTATGCCAAGGGTAATCGAAGGAGATGAGAAGGATAAGCGGATAGGATAGAAAGAACTGGAGCATCCTGTTAATAAAGGGAACAACGTTGGGCAGAAGATAGGTGGAGTAAATTTTCTTACCAGCCAAGCACAAAATCTCATCTTCCACTGGACAATTAATGTGGGTATTTATAGCACAGTACCCAGGTCGGGCTGCTCAAAAGGCTACCCACCGCGACCTTCTAACACTTGCGCCTACCCATAACTGCCTCAATTACAACGATACCAGTGATTGCTAACCATGAGTCACATGTCCCAATATTAACTAGACAAATGTGACGTTTTCCCAAACGTAGTTTGGATGCGGCTTAGAGGAGGGTGCGACCGCCGAGGTGAAAGGCGGCTCCTACGGTTAATGATCGCGACTAGTCACCACGAGACCATAACCTCGAGAGGGCTATGTCCGCGATGCCCTGAGCACGCTCCTACCCGCGGTTCTCCTTCTTTTTCTCTAGACCCTTCCTCGAGACCTTTGTCGATGTGCCTAATCAAGAAAACTCACATAGTTTTGGTCCTTTAGCTACTAATCCACATGACTCATTATCCCATATGTTGATCCGGACAAATAACCTCAGTTACCTTAAGAGTCCATTCGGATCTTAGTCAAGCATATTCTAGTGGGCAGTGTATGGTTCACAAGGAGGCGTACTGGAGCAGACTGAACCTTTGAGACCCTGCCCCTGGCCGAGGTTAACGATCATGTTCATCCGTCCCCGTTGCCTAGTTCTTCCTTGAGGAGGGTCATATTGCCCTGTTCATTGGTGGGGACCTCTCCTCTTAGTCCAGTAGGCCAATCGAGCAACGGTGTCCAGTAGGTTGAGGATACTACTCCCGCAGTGGGGGAGGTAAGTCTCGCCGAGGTTGCTCCTAGACTTCTGTAGTTCTACTGTTGTCCATCCTTGGTGAAGGGTCTATTTTGCCACTTCCAATGCGATGAGGATGTGTTTCGCCCTTTTGCGGCGTCGCACTTGGGGCGTTGCACCCGGGGGCGTAACACTTGTGGGCATCGCACCTGGTATTGTTATCCATACCAGTCTAACTAGACCTTGTCGGGCCCCACTTTCATGTTATGGGTTAGACATGTGTCCTAAATTTATCGGGTATTACACAAACTAATGAATAAAAACTTGGAAACATGCAGGTTATTGAAAAGTGTTAGAATTATTAGTGGAAATTCCAATTTTCTCCCTTGGGGTTTGACACTATAGTACTTTATCTTCCATTGTTTCAATATACTCCATATCAATCATAATTTCATATGATTTGGGTATAATGTGCTGCCATTACAAATCACAACCAAATTGACATTAATTTCTGATTATTTGCACCAGTCTGGGAATTCTAGTTGAAAAAAAAAATCATACAAACAAAAATACCTGCCAATTATTTGAAATGAAAAAAATATCTCCTCTTTGTTTCTACACCAGTGAGCCCTCTTTGTCTCTCTCCCTCTTCAGATGGCTATCTTTGATTGTCTTCCTTAACGAAACCATTGTTGCCACCTACCATCACCATGTCCATTTGCACAAAAAATTCACCTATACCATCATTGAAAAAGAGATAGTGGGACCCCACCTTCACCATAGCCCCCATCCTCTAGCCACCTTCCCCTTCGCCTTCACCTTGTGGAGGTGGTGGAGGTGATGGTTGCAATGGGGGTTTTGGTGTTTGGGTATGGGATTTGTGCTCTAATTTGGGTTTGATTTTGGGTGGTTGTGGGACTAATTTGTTTATGTTTGACCATACTGCCATTAGGTGATAAGTTAGAAAGGGGTTGATACTATTTCTGACCATGTATCTATCCGATGGGATACATGGTTGACTTGAAAATGATTGGAGGAGGGACTAGGAAAATATCCTTCCAAATTGTATGTAGGAAGAAGGCCTGCAAACTGAAAAGGTAACCTAGTAACAGCTATAGTGGTACATTATGTTCACTTGCTTCGCCATCATTATGTCTTAGCTTCTCAATTTAAACTCAACTGCCGAAGTTTCTCTAATTGTTGCAATCTCAGCAGTTTGGCATTGGCGACGAGGGGAGGGTAGGGATTTCAGCCCACAAGTGGGGTGGGGTTTTTTGGCTATGAGTTAGGGAGGGAGTTGCAGCGTAGGGATTCTCTGTCAGGTGGTGGTTCTGCCACTGGGATTGGGTTTGCTAGGGTGGGGGAGGGTGGTGGTTGGGGGTTGTAAGCAAAGGCATTGACCATGGTGGTTTTGGCCAGATTTGTCCATGGTGGTTTCAGGCTGTTCAGCAGTTGGTTGTGGTGGTGGTTTTGGTGCAATATAAGAATCTTTCTACTCATGAACCAAGATGTCCACAATCACCCTTGTCAGATAGATGAAACATAGCATGTATACATGTCTACAATGATTTCACCCATCTTCCCATACCCCTGTTATACCAAGATGCCCTAGCTTTGCTTTTTAATATGGTAATAGCATGCTCTAAGTTGATTATTCGTCATAATCATATCTTCCTGTTTTGTAATCGAATGCCACCAAGTGTGAAGTGTCCTAGAAGTACACATTTCAAATAATTAGTATTGTTTCTTAGTTTGGCACAAATTAAAAAGGTATCCAACATGTGTTGAGGAGTGTCCGAGAAGTATCTCTAGCATGGGTTAAAAGAAAAAAAGGAGTGTCTGAGAATGTTGGCGCCCAACACTGTTTGACACGGACATACCGACACTTACCCGACACATGCATATGACAGCTTCACGGAAGTGTTTGTGCTTCTCAGTTTATTTGCACGACTGATATTAGCTAACATCATGTTTTTTGAGTATTTGTCTGACTGCTGCTTCTAGATAGGGATTTATGCTATTGTCTTTAACTTTATTCTGAATTCTTTGTGTAGGAAGAATTCCTTTTGCATTTCTTGAAGACATTCATCAGAGATTTGTGAGGACTTATGGTCGGGCAGTTCTATCATCCCAGGCATATGCCATGAATGATGAATTTTCAAGGGTTCTGAGCCAACAGATCGAGTATTACTCAAATGATCCAAATGCAGATAGGATTAACAGATTAAAAGGTGAAATGAGTCAGGTGCGTATTAAGTGTTTATATCAATTAGGAACTGCTTATAATGAGTGTCACTTTGGATTTTTTTGAAGTCTTGTTCCTCTGCTTTTTCTGTCCATTATAGCTCTACAAAATCCTTTGACCTCTCTCGTGTTGTCCTGATAGTTTTACTAAGTGAATGCTTGTGTTTGATCATTTATGGTGGTTAATTTGACTCTGATTATTTTAGGATGAGAATCTTTTAGCTTAGATAAAAACATAGTGTTAATCCCCTATGAATTAGTGTTGTTACCAAAAAGAAAGAAAGAATTAGTGTCATTGAGTTGCAGCATGTCAAAAATTCTTTATGCTTCTATTGTATCTGTCCATATAACTGCACAAATTTGGAGTTGATGATATTCTCTTGGGTTTATTCTATATAATACAAAAGTTTGCATGTGATTATTTCATTTAACAGGTACGCAATGTCATGATAGAGAATATTGATAAAGTTCTAGACAGAGGTGATCGTTTGGAGTTGCTGGTTGACAAAACTGCCAATATGCAAGAAAATACTTTTCGCTTCAGAAAGCAGGCTCGGCGTTTCAGGAGCACTGTATGGTGGAGAAATGTCAAGCTCACGTATGTTATCTAAGCTAAATCTTTTTCAATGATTGACCTTCTTTGTGCATTTGCATTTAGAAGAGATAGGTGGATGGTTTTCGTCTTCTGAGGGCATAATTGTCCTATCAAATAGTAAAGGACAGTTGTGGGAACCACTCTCAGTCTCTCCTACAAGTTGTCACTCCAAAATTGATGCTCGGCAGTGGAAAATGGGGCTTCTGGTGTTCTGGACACCAAATGATTTTGGTTAGGAAGTGCTAATTTGGAGGCCTAAAACAACAGAATTGGATGGGGCTGGATAGTGCTTGCTTAGGTAAGGTATTTTTTTGGGAGTTAAAAGTTAAAACAAGGGTTTAAGGGCTGTTTCTTTGTTCTGAAGAGTAACGAGTAAAGAATAACTTTGGGGATTCATTGGGTTTTCTGGGTTGCCAGGGTTTACGGTTTGATAGATAGAGGATTGGACTTTAGAGGCAATTTTTGAAGTTGTAAAACCACGTCCGATCGCATGCTATATGAAGTGCAGAAAATTAGAAGAAGAAAGGGGAAGAGGAGGAAGAGAAAGAAGAAAAAAAGAATCTCAACCAACATTCGTAACTGTTAGGCAAAATTCCATTCTTACAAATCAACCCTATTAAATTGAAGAGAACGTATATTTATCAGCTAAGAGACTTTCACCAAAAGGGATTGGCTCCAAATTTTGGAAGTCAGATTCCAAGTTTGAGAACTTGATTAAAGTAAAGTAACATGATTTGTTTTGTAATCCATCACTCATAATTACGGTCTATCCAGAAAATCTAAAAATTGTCGAAAACTAAATGGAATATAAATACATCTAACTAGCAGCATACTTACTTCACAGGAAACATAATAAGAAGTCTGCTGACTACCACAAATGAAATTTTTGGACAAAAAAACTTTCTTGATTTTCAAGGGGCTAGCATTCATAGCTCTGGATTTCCAGAGTGGATGTGTCTTCCTAACCATTCAATAGCTTCTGAGAGGTGTTTTTTGTTTTGAGTTGGAGGTTGAATGTTGGGGTTATGGAGGCACCTTGAAATCACAATTTAGATTTCTGTTGGTTTATTTATTTGCTGGAAGACCTGCATGAAAAAAAAATAACGATTTTTTAGCTCTCCATCCATCTTATTTGGTTTTGGGTTGGGGGATGGGGGGATGGGGGGAAAAAGATTAGTACTGGGACAACTTAAAATTGGGTGTTGAAAGAACTGAAAGTATATGTACTAATTGTTAGGCCTATGTGGTTCAGCCACTTTCTGTATGATGATAGCTAAATACAACTCAACAAGGGAGAAAATGTAACTAGGCTTTGAGAATTTCTAAGGAGGTAATAATCCGGAGGCAGAATATTGATGCTGGAGTTGTACTCCTGAAAGTGCGTAACAGGGCGTGAATGAAATTCGAGAATGCAAGTGGGTATGAAATCCATTATGTCAAAAACCAATAATAGTATGTAAATAAATAAACGAAACTACCATTTAGCTTCATTAAAGCTGCCCTAGATGGCCTTTTTGAGAAAGTACTCCCTTGATGTTTTTTTTTTGCGGTAAGTTACTCCCTTGATGTTACTCAGGCCCATCATCATCATTGTTTGACTCACCATTCTACATGCAATATGTCGCACACTGTTTAGGAAATCATATACCATCTTTGTTATGTAAACGGTAACAAGTAATTGGCTTATTTCATGATTGAACTACAAGGTTTATATGCGATCTTTTTCTATGTAAAGATGGCATGCACATTAAATTTTTTTAATTGAATTGAACTACTGCTGAAAGATCAGATGTGTCATTGAGCATATTTATATATTCCTAAATATTCGCTATTATTGCTCAGATTATGCCTTACATTTTCAAAATTGTTCTAGATACATCATCTTGCTGAGACAACCTGATTTTTTTCCCAATATTTTAATCTCTCAAATATCCAAAGAGATTGATAGAGTCTCACAGCATAATTCTTCCACTAAGCATTTGCATTTCTGTCTCTCGAAATCATCTTCTCCTTGTTACTTCCCTTTTCCAAAATAGCTTTAAAGCCTTAAATTAGTCATGCTTCAAAACAATTAGCATAATTTAAATGGTAAGATAGGACCTTCCTAGCGCATACGAGTTACGACGCTAAGCCATTGATATAATTTTTTGCCTTTTGCAGGGTTGCATTGATACTCCTTCTCCTGGTTATTGTTTATGTTGTGCTGGCTTTCGTTTGCCATGGGATAACACTTCCTTCTTGTTTGAGGTGAGGGTTGGCAGCGAGGGAGATCTATTTGTTCTTCCTGGTTTTCTTTTTGGATGTATGGGATTGTGCTTTCTCAGTTCTTCTGAGGTAATTGACTCAAAAAAAAAAAATCTTCTGAGGTAAGGTGGCTTAGCTTCTCATTGTGGAAAACTTTCATGCATGTGTGTGGGCAGGCAATGGTGTGTAACAGAAACTTGAACTTGTTCGGATTGTATTTTCTTCATGCAATGGCTTGAAAATTTAATGTTTATAAAGGTTTCATTTTCGAAATCTGATCTGTCTCGGACGCTCTTCAATGTGGAATTTGAACTGATTTTGGGTGTGTTTGGGGTTCTCAACTCCTTTCCATAGCTCTTGTTTGGACATAGTACATGATCACTCCTTTGAGCTTCTTTGTTTAAAGGGGAAGGCAATAGAAGGTACGATCATTGTGTTGAAGCATCCTCATGGAGCCTTGGTTACTAACAACTCCGTCGGGAAATTGGTTTGGGTTAAACTATTCATTTACTGACCGAGGTAAATTCATTTACTCAATTTGATTATTCATTCTTCTTTTTACGAAGTATTTGAACCATAAATTTTTATCTTAGTTTTTAAGACTCATCCATCGGATAGATTAATTTTTTAAAAGAATTACAAGCGATCCACTCTCTCGGTACCAATTGATCCTCAGACCTACCCTCATGGCAGCTCGAAGCCTGCCCGCCAAAAAATGGCTATGGCCACCCCGCCCTGCCCAAACCCAAGGGTTGTGTTTGGCAAATCAGTGATGGATTGGACTGGGTTGGATTTAAATTCCAAACCAGTCTAGTGAAATTTCAATAACCCGGATTTGTAGTGGGATAAAACCAAATTGTGTTATCCAATTCCTGATTTGGTTAGTGATGTATGATGTGGTGGGCTCATGGACAAACTATAATTTTTTTTAAACATTTCATAACTTTGACATTAATTGTCCATTTTACCCTTGAATCCTATCCAATCCTATCTCTTTTTTGGCTTGCGAATTGTTGGTTACCACTTTAATATTGTGAAAAATGTAGGAACACTTATGTATTGTAAAATTCCAACTTTTACACGATGCTTTTAGAATACAATTTTAGAAGATGATCACAAATTTATTTCATCCACCAAAGATATAAAAAAGTTAGAAAAAATCAGAACATATGAGAAAATACTTCACAAGCCAAATTCACATGAACCATAACATTAATGAACCGTTGCCTTATACCAAAAAAGTAAAAAAATTTAAGGCTTCCTGGTTCATATTTCGTACCGTACATGTCCATTTTACTTGTTTCATATTTCAAATGGTTTGTTGAAGCCATATGCACACATAAGTAGTACATCCTACACTTCCACAAACGTAGGAGCATAATTACCAAAATGGCTTGTGGCAATTACAAAGTATAATACACACACAAGTACATATAAATAAGTATATTAAGTGCGAACCCTGCACATAAATATCGCGTACGCAGTCAATCATCAATGACTATAACATCGACGTGCCTGGGAGAATTAACTGACAGAGATAAACCAACACTTTCCAATTCATGATTGCTTGAAGTAGCTTCATCTCGTTTGAAAATAACACCAAAATATTGAAAGTTTGGGCATGGGTCAAGGCAATATTATGCAGCGAAATCATCTTCCTACATTTATAAATTTGAAGAAAGCGTTATTTTACTGTATAACGAACATGCACGCAGTTAAAAAATGTACGTACAAAAGTTGTTAAAACCACATCACTTACTTCCAAGAAGGCATTTGCACCATTTATGATTGGGTTGTGCACCACACATTTTTTTAAAAGGTCCCATTCAAACAACCCATTGTCAAGCATCTTAGAAATAGTATGATATTGTCGCTCTCAAAAGAAAATAATCCTTATAAGCTCAGTAAATGACAAACTGAACTTTGACATTCGACATTTCAATACGGCCAACATACCGTCTACCATTTTTGTGTTGTACTTCCCAAAAGGAGATAGCTTCCCTCTATTTTTGTAACTAATAAGTGTGTCAATGAATACATATGATTCATCCTCACTAATTTTGGGTATCTTCATTACACACTACAATAATAAGAATCAATCATTAGAACAATATCACTGTGATTTATGCTTCATGCAAGAGTAAACAAAATATATAGCAAAGTCGACATTATTACCAAACAAACAACAGACAATAGTATGTACGACAATGCCGCCAAAATGAAGTTACATCACAACTATACATATGTAGCACATCAAATCCAAAAATCATCTTACTTACAAGTAATGGCCCTTGTACTCATTCTTCATAATCATACGACAATCATTAATTTAATAACATAAAGTCAACCAACTCTACCCACAATTGAGTACACAATATGGGTGAGTACGATACACAAGATGAACATTACTACACTTAGCATGCACCAAATGATATCACACTTGTACCCACTTTCTCAAAGTGCAACAACAGGTGGTTCATTATTATCCATAGCACTACAAGAAAGAGGTTTTTACGGCGGTAAAGTGCTGTCATAAAAGGTCTATTTGCTGTCACAAATACTTTTTTGTGACGACATTGCCTCGCCATAATAAGTGTGGTCTCAAAAGGTTTTTACGGCAGTAACAGTCTGTCTCAAATAGTATTTACGGCAGCAAGACCCTGTCGTAAATAAGTTGTCACAAAAAATCCGACACTTTTGTTTTTATTAAAGGCGGCAAAAGTGCTGCTTCAAATACCATATTTGGCTATCGTAAAACATAGAAGATATATTTATGACGGCAACGATGCCGCCACAAAAAAAAAAAATTTAATTATTATAGACTGTTAATAACCAATGTTATATACCCTGTGCATATATACACTCCATACAAATTTTTTTTTTTTGATGGGGGAAGGAGGGAGGAAGGGGGCTTGAACCCTTGACTTCAAGAATGCAAATCTTTCACAATGTAAGGAATACCATTAGACCAAAGACCCATTGATATCCATACAACTACCCAATTTAATATATAGATAAACACAAAAGTAAATATAATCAACATTTTCAAAAACATAGAAATATTTTCATATCCAAAAAAAACAATCCCACGAGTTAAACAAAATGTAAAGTATGCACTTTTATAAAACATAACGATCTATGAATACAAGAAATTAATGCAAAAAGTTGAACATTCTTCTCGAACCATCTACTCTCTCAGTGACATTTGAAAAAAATATAAAATTATTGTTACTATACTGAAATAATATTTATATACATATATACAATAAAGAACTAAAACAAGTTAGAATATACATTAACAGAGGGCCACACAATATTTCTCTGAACGGCTTGTCAAATTATGTAAATGACATATAAACGAGTCATATCGTATACATTTCTCATAATTGGTTTCATCAATACCTAATTTGTTTATAATCGTATCGTGACGGGTCCACTCGTTTACTAAACAGGTGGTTTAAGGAATACTCAAACCCACTAATTTTATGTCGTGTTAACGGGTCGTGTCATATTTTGACACTCTTAATTTTGATATAAAAACTTGACTTTGTAGAGTTTAATTTTTTTTTCTTTGAACTAGAAATTGTCTTTTGATGTTAAACTACGTAATTTTATAAAATATTACTTGTAACATGAAAAATAGTTGTTGCCAATACAAATTTTTTTTAGAGTATTTCTTTTTTAAACTATAAACTGTTTTTTAATCTAAAACAACATTTTAATATTTTATGAAATATTATATACGACGGGAAAAATGGCTGCCATAAATATAAAAAATTCTTTTGAATTTATAAATATTATTTGAGGCAGGAAAAACAGCTGTCTCAAATACAAATTTTTTTTTTGAGTTTATGACACTATTTTACGGTAGAAAAAATAACTGCCACAAATATTAACACAAACACGCTTTTTGTGACGGCAAACACAACCGCCATAAAAAATTGTCTCAAATACGTCTTTTGTGACGGCGAACACATCCGCCGTAAAAAATTTGTCACAAAAGCCCATTTTTCTTGTAGTGTAGGCCGTTCTTCAATACAATTTTCCAAAGGTCCAACTGCATGGACATCCATCTCATTTGCTATATCTTGTTCAGGTTGTCCTATTTCCGTCACATTGTACATGGCAAAAACAGTTGCTGCATCATTGTATTTTTTTTTTGGAACAGAACTACAACACAACTCCTTGCTGCATCATTGTATGAATCATAAGATTTATACAGTGCACCTGGGTACTTATTTACATGCGAATGACACTTAACCCAGGACTGGTAAGTTCCAACCCGTTTTCCAACAAATACAATATACCAACGTTGCTTCCTGTTCATAGCTAATTGCACAACAATACATGTTGTTACTACTACTATTCACTGCTACTAATATTGCTTAAGGAACAAAAAATAGCTATACTACATAAAAGTAAAAGTATTATGTAAAACAAATAGTAACACATATGTTACATGAGATCATATAGACGAGCAACAATACATGTGTAGTACATCACAAAAAAAAAAAAGTTTTCTTAATACAAGTCCTGTCACATGGTACCCAAAATTGTAAGGGCCACCAAAACTTTGGTGACTTACTGCAAAACATGATTAATCATGAACGTACCACATGTACTCTACTTATTTAAGATGTACGTATCAACATACATACCAGTGAATATATTCACATAACAACAACATTCCTAAATATTAGCTTTTTGACATTGACCAACATTTCCCATTGATATTGATCAATGGGAAGTTGTGTTCCACAATAAACCACCAACCCATGCCGGTCGCTCATAATCGGGTAAACTGAACAAGATGTCCACATTTACGGGGTCAGAACAAATCAGTTTTAGTGCAGCATGTCGATCACCCATGGAAAAACCATTTATCTTCTCAAGCTCAGTGTTTACTTTCCTACGTGCATCAACGATATCATGCATATAGCCAACTCGGTGTGCTATCAAGTCCAGATGCTTACGACTTTCACTCACATATTCACCAAACACCCTTGAGATGTCGCCCAAACTCTTTGCAATTGATTCGGATGCATTACCACTTCCCTTTCCTTTCTTCTTCTTACTAGTGGATGGTGTTCCAACATTTGGCTCATTGCTAACAGTTTGTTCACAAACAGGTGTTGCACTATGTGACGCATGTAAGTCACCACCAACCTTTTCTTCCCCAGCCATGTTCTCTACCTCCCGCATTGAGGTATCAACCTCAGCATCTGTAACCATTTCTTCCAAATCCACAACAAATTCACCTGTAGCCCGATCATTCCCAAAGATGATCCCCCAATCACTAAAATAAGGCCATGACTTTTCGCGCATGCCCTTTACATTTCTATCCTTCTACAAAAATACACGTAATTAATAAAAGTAAAAAAATGTGCATTTTGCGTTCCATAACATGGAAACACAATATTTTGTATATACGTCTTAACTTTACCTTCATATAACCAAAATAACGAAAATGAAAAATATAGAAAATATACAGTACTGAGTAATACTTCACACAACACTTACCTTAAACCACTTCCACTTAGAGTCATTATTGTTCTCAAGAACTGGTTTAGGTGACTTTAGCAATACCCTACACAGCCTCAACACTGCAGTAAGAATCTTGTTGAAATGACGACTAACGGTTTCTCCCAATCGTAGAAAATTGAACTTAACTGGCCTATTTTTGTCATCGTGCGCTAAAATACTTAAGAACATAGCTAGCATCTCCTCAATACTGACATTTCTAGTTGAAGTTAGTCCGCCAACATCACGAACCATATTACACAACACAACAAATGTGCGTCTGTCCTTCCGCATTTGGCTAATACAGGTTGTGTCACTCTCGCCAATGAGACGGTGTAAGTGTTCAATTTGTAATCGACTCCTATGTAAAGGTCGTGGGACCTCAGCTTTTGTAGAATTGTTTTCTATTTCCCAAATCATCACCATTATCGACACCATAAGATTAAATACAATTATCATCTCTCAAATATTCCTATTCAAAATGGTAAGTAAAATACATATTTTATCGCTAGGGCTGTCCATGTTTACCTAATTCATCAAAAATAAAATAATACAATACAAAATAGTTATCACCCATCCAGTCTCTATGAAAATGTTGTAATTCAAGTACCCATGCGCACCACATTGTAAAAATCAAAATTAGATCTTAAAATTACATACCATTTCAATGCAATTTACTTACTCATGTAAACACGTGTATGGTAAACATTATCACATTGCTCAATAACAGAAATCAAATAACTTCTAACAAACAAATACATAATATGTCGAAAAAAGTATGCAAATTGGCCAATTGACAACACGCTTAAACAACCCGGAATGGAGGAAAATACCTCAATGATGGACTGGACGTCGATATGGCGATTAGAAATATCTACAAAAGTAAACAAATATTTGTGATTAGATACTTGAAAAACTAACAGTAACACCTGGCCCAAATAAAAGCAAAAGTGGTATATGTATTTTATACAACACACATCAATTTACAAACCATAGCCCTCTTTTTTTGACACAGCCGACAGTGTAAATGGCAATGAGATTCATAGAGTCAGGGTGCTGCCTGTGTTGAATAAACAACAAAGCAAAAAAAACCCAACCATTGACGCAGACAAAGACCCACACAAGCTGAAAGTGAGGAGCAAGATAAAGACGGAGAGGAGTACATTGTCATTTGCAGAGGACCGAGCACAATACGAGAATAAGAGGAGTACATGGTTTCGGGAATGATGGGTTTGGAGGAAAGAGGGAGTAGAGGAAGCTCTTTCATGGAGGTGACTATGAGTTTGAGAAAACGGGTAGTTCTGAGCGTAGGTTTTCCACCTGTGGGTGAAACCATGACATCCTCTCTCTCCATAGAAATGGTATCATGCAACAAAACATACTCTTAAATTTTCTGTCACTCTTATCTACTCTTTTCCATAGTGAAACATTGCAACTACACAGAACTAAGGTAAGACCTACAGAGACATTCTGAAAAAAAACTTAAATGTAAGAGAGAACAGAAACAATGAAGAACTGCACCCAAAAAAAATGGACAAAATCTGAGCAACGAACAACAACGACACATCACATTGCTCAATAACGTCATCAGCAATGGCCCTTCTACCCAGTTGAAACGAAAAAAAAACATCCCCTGATTTGGGACTTCCTGGAAGCAGCTCCTGCTTCATGCCAAAAATGGAGGCGCCAGGAAGATTTGAAAATAATGCATAAAATACAGACGCGGTGGCCCTTGCACTGGACCAAAAACTGGACCCAAAAAAAAAATGAATAAACAATGAAGAACTGGACCAAACAAAAAATGAATAAACAATGAAGCACTGGACCAAAAAAAAATGGACAAAATCTGAGCAGCGAACAACAACGACGCATGACATTGCTCAATAACGTCATCAGCAATGGCCCTTGTACCCAGTTGAAACGAAAAAAAAAAACATCCCTTGATTTGGGACTTGTTGGAAGCAGCTCTTGCTTCACGCCAAAAATAGAGGCGTTGGGAAGATTTGTAAATAATGCCTAAAATACAGATGCGGAATAGAGAGAGACAGAGAGAGGAATACCTTCGGCTCAAGGGGGACCAGTGGGCGCCGTTGTCAAAGTGGAGGGGACCAGTTAGGTGAAAGGAAGAGAAAGGGGGTAAAAACCCTAGCTTTTTTATTGTTACATGGGCAGTTGCGTAATTTCCAAGCCAATTCCATCGATGGGCTTACATATCCCAAAGTCTAGGTGGGATATGTGGATCCGGTTCAGAGGGGATAACTGCCCTAAAAACATACGGGCCGATTTTTTTAGCCCAACGAATATCCCATCCTATGTGGAGGATCCAAATCTGAGTTTTGTGGCCCCGGCTAATTTTATTCAATCCAACAAGTGTTATCCCCCTTTATCATTCAAAACAAACACACCCTAGAAGGTTTTGGGATGGGCCTGGACACTAACTATGCCTGGTAGTTATAAATTTGTAAGAAAAATTTACAAGTTTGATTCGGTTTTATTTATCATTCATAATTTTTTATATTTAAAGAAACAATTTTTTTGCATATGGGCGTAGCTGCCTACATTTGACCATTTTCTGACCATGCAAATCTATGGAAAGGTATAACATGCTTAAAATGGTCATCTAAAAAGCATCCGGGGTGGTCAGGCAGGGAAAAAAAAAACAACTTAATGCACAAAATTCCCATTATTACTAGTGCTTATGTTTGGTTTCTTGTAGCTTCTTTTTAAGTAAGAGTTCTAGTCCTGCCTTGGAAGTTATACCATGTTCGTCTAGGTGGTTCTTTTAGTTTGGTTTGATGTTTTACAACCGAACATTTCAAGGTATAAAACTTAGGCTATCAGTCTGACCTCATCTAGATGTGGAATTTGACAATTGAATTTTTGTCCGATGCACCTTGAGGTCAAAGAGATTTGAATCTATGTTGTGCACACTCCTTCCAAGTGGGTGGTCAAGATAATTATAGGCAGAATAAGCCACAAACGAGATAAAATAGATTGAACTTCATTCATCTGATTTAGTGTATTGTTTAGATGTTTTCAGTCTTCTTCAGATTTTAGACGTGATATCCCAAATATATTTCCAACTGGTGAAGACAACTCGGGACTCTGAACTGGAAATGTAGCCCAAGAAAATTGTCTACATGCTCAAGCTAGTGGTTAAAATCAAATGGTGAAGAAAATGAAGACAATATGCACCCATAAACATGGTAGAATATGCAGTGAAAAGGTAACTAGATGTCAGGCTTGGAACGATGTCACGTGCTCATACGTTCAAATGTTATATGGTTGATTCGAGTTAGGGAAATCATTATTTTAAAACGACGATGAGGATGTCTACCCTTTCCCTATCTTGGATCCTGTTATAAGCGAGAATCTTATGCAATGGGTGTCAACTATTACGCATTGAAAAGACAACTGTTACATCAATGTTTGAAACAGTGACACAGCAAAGCAATTTTTCCAACTTGGGGGACTTCTTTTCTCAGAAAGTCGATTGAAAAGATTTTCCAGAGTTCAAGAATTTCTGCCACTGCTGGTGAATAACTTGCTGTTTGTGTGAATGTAAAGACACAGGAATCAAGATAGCAAAATACATACATGGTCATTGCTGGACTGGACTGTAAATCTTCAGAGTTACCATTGCAACAAATCGTCGTCTACAAGACTAAACTTATTCAATAGTTCCTCTAATCCTTGCAATGCAGCCTCATAACGTTCTCGAGATTGTGCCCCTTCTTCAACAACTTGGGTGACTCGACTATATAGATTGTTATACCACTGCACAGGGTTATTTACATCAACATCACTAGGGTCACAGTCTGGAAGAAATTTGCGCTTATAATCCTTATTCCAACGCGGTAGAATATACTGGGATGGTATTTCTTCTACGCCATTGTAATTGAGGACATTTAACGCGTGCCTGCATAAATAACCTTTGAAGTTGAACAGACTGCAAATGCAACGTATTTCCACTAGAGTTGTCTCATATAATACCTCGTAATACCTGACTTCCTTCTCTCCCCCCCCAACTTCAACTCGTTCTTTGACTATGTATGTTATTATTGGCCCATTGACACTCACTTGCCTTGTGTTGAAGCAATAATACATTCCTTCAACCTCAGATTGAAACTTCTTAAATATTTCCTTTGAATACACCTTGGACAGCTGCAACTCAAAATTACATTTTGTTTTCAACTCCAAGCTTGAATTTCTGGACTCGAGATCCCCCAAGGCTTCTTTCATGTGCTTCCTTTGCAGAGCTAGGTCATACTTATCAACAAACTCCTTAAATGATGTGTGTTTATGTACATAACCATCAAAAAATGCACTTAAACCCTCATTTTCTTTTATAGGGATCATTCCCATGAAAGAAATGTCTTTTAAATAAACCGGAACCCACTGTTGCCGATCTTCATATAAGGACTGAAGCCATTTATTATCCCCGAGTCCATGCTGATTTATCATGTTAGCCCAAGAAGATTCAAACTCAGCTATCTTCAACGAATCATAGACTGCTTTATTCAACTGCCTTTTGATTGCTTCATATCCCTTCAATCCCCCCAACTTCTCAGGAACACGTTGGATTATATGCCACAAACAATAACAATGACGAGCCTGTGGAAAGACCTTAGAAACTGCTATTTGCAGGGGCTTGGACTGATCGGTAACAATGACTTTTGGATGTTGTCCTAGCATGCATGCAAGCCATGCCTCAAACATCCAAACAAAGTATTCAACTGACTCATGTCCAAGGAAGCCACATCCTAACAACACTGATTGCCCGTGGTGGTTTACTCCCACAAAATAAATCAGAGGGATCTCGTATTTGTTTGCCAAGCTGCTTGTGTCGATTGCAATTGTGTCAGAAAAGTAATTATATGCAGCCCTGGACCTAGCATCAGCCCAGAACACATTTCTTAAGCGTCCTTCATCATCAAGATCCATCAAATAAAAAAAGTTTGGATTTGTCAACTTCATGCGACAGAAGTAGTTATAGACTGCATATGCATCCCCTTCTCTAAGTTCCAAATGCTTAGAGTGATCAACCGGATTTATACCATCTCTTTCATCGTCTTTTGAGTATCCATTGCATCCAGCATCCACGATGGATGTTCGGTATAACTTAATAGTATGAACTTCCTTAACAGGTTCCGTATGCTGGGCTTTTTTGGCAGCTAGTATCATTTTCTTATGCGACTTATAAAATCGTTTGACTTCTGGACTCACTGGATGATTGTGTTCAAGCTCGACTTCAACTATTCTCCACCTTTTAGAGTCTATGAGCTTAATGACGATCATTGCAGGACAACCAGTTCTTGTTTCTGGTCTTGGATGGTTTGCTTCACTCTTTTTTTTGAAACCTGCACTGCTGCAGCTAAGTTTTGCTCTGTACCGCTCTTTTCTTTTTGATCTAAACCATGAATTACTCACTCTGATGCCAAATCCTTGTTCTTTAGCATAGATATTGTAAAAATCATAAGCTTCATCAAAAGACTCAAACTCCAAACCCACAGTGGGTTGTGGGGGTTCCTTCTTTGACCGTGTTTCACGAATTTCATCATCATGTTCCACCATCATACAGCCTCCTTCATCTTCATATTCATCAGCCTCATCAAACACTGGCTCACTGTTGAGACAAACTACCTCCATCTGAAACAACATTTGAACACAAAATGGACACAATGAAAAATGTGGACAAGCAAATCATCCTATCAAAAGGAGAAAGCATATAGTATATTACCGATCCAAAACAGTTCCCACCATTTCTTTGTTGTTTTGAAATACATATGACAAATGATTAGTAGAGGGCAAGTTGAAAGCAAAATACACACACATGCTTTACATATTTGAGGTAAAGAAACAATATGCGTACATGTTTAAATAAAGTGCACGCTTATATTCACAAAGGTCCATTAGAAATGATTAAACATAATAGATGTACATATAAATTGTGTAGGTAATCCTATTACTTTACATTTGCCTTGGCCCAAATTTTGTGATTTATACTCGAGTTCAACTTTTGATGTAGCAAATTATAACAGGCTATACTTTGAAGGTTCCTGAACTTGTCAATCAATTTGACATAGTTACAAACAACCAAGTTTTACAAGGGACTTTATATATGCAGTGAAGTGTATAGGCTAATACTGTGCATCACATGCATGCGCTGTAGCTCCCCAGATCCTTTCACCTTAAATATCTTAAAATTATTCACTTCACTATGAGCAGTTTCAGCCCAAAAAACTAAGGTAAATGGACCTTAGTCTTTCAAACTAGTTCAGCAAACAAATATGGAATCTACATTCATCACATAATAAAATATAAGATTTGGAAGTAAACAAGCCAGTACTCTCTAAACACCAAAATCTCTTATCAAGGGTGAAGAAGACAAACAAATTATTACCAATTTTTTCACTTAAGAATAAGCTCTACTCAATCAATTAGTATATGCTACCAATGCGAAATTGCTTCCAAATTACAGCCAGGTAGTTGGATGTGCAACAATAGATAGAGCTTCCAAATCCAATGATGGACCTATTGGATCATTTTATCAAACATAAGGAAATATATAACCACTTACCCAAGGGAGAGTATTTATTTCCAATGTCCAAACAAGATGACAAAGCAAATGTGTAAATATTTTGCTAGATGCTATGTAAGCCTGCCTCCCTCAATCTAGACACTTGCGTACTCGCTTGACCACTGAATCCGAAAGGCCAGTCTCTGAAGTTGCCTCCTTAAGGTGAGAAAGATAGTACTGTCCACCTGCAACTGAGAGTGGCAGTCATCCTATGCAACATATCCTGTAGAAATGAAATACCAGTTAGTCTACTATGATTTATGTCACACTTAAGCCTATATCTGCACTAACAAAAGTTGAAACTATGGCATTTGCCAATAAAGGTTAACAGATTCGTGTCTCTAAAAGATGGAAGATTTTGTGTGCATGTTAAACCGATGTCTATAAACGTACACATGAAGACTCTAAGATGGCACTCCTAGATCTATGGACTGTCCCCTCCTTCAACCTCTTAACTTTTACCAGATCATTTTAATTCCATCTATCACCTTATATGTGTCCAGTCTGAAAAAGCTCAATTTTTTGCTAGAAAATATTTTTCCAAAATTTCCCTTGGTGTTGTGGGTTAAAAAATAAAAATGTATGAAATAGGGAAAGGAAAGAAGCAATGTGGAAAAGTGTATCCATTTTACCCTCGACTTTCCACAAGGGACGGACGTTTTGCGACAGCCAGAAGAGAGACAAAATCATGGAATGGAGAAAAAATTAAACCAAATTGCAAAAGAAACAAGAAAAATTCTTCAATAACAAATTATGATGAAATCATTGCCCCCCATCACCAACTCTAAGTGATTCTATTTGACCGCTAAACTAGACAACACTTTAGGAAACAAAACATAGAAGGAAAAATCATAGTTATCCACTAACCAATGGCCTATTGCAGAGCGGTAGCATCATGGCAGGGCCAATCTAAGCCTCATCTCTGTGATAACTCTAATGATTCAAAAACAGGCACACAATCTAATTGTCATTTATTATTGAAACAATCTTCAAAAATATTTTTCTCCATATCTCATTCCACTAGCCATGGCACAAAATTTAAAACGATCCAAAAAAGCTAATTTTTTCTTTCCCGAAATTCTTAAACTGAAAGAGGTATTGTGAGAATATTTTGATTTTGCACCACCATAGTAATATGATAACCCTTGAGTTCAAACTTCAGCATAGGAGGGGGGGGGGGGGGGGGGGGGGGAGAAAGAGAGAGAATGTTATCGTGTCAAATTTTATGGAGTTACGAGAGCAAAGGCAGTCAAGTATTCTACTCACCAAAGATTCTGTCCACATTATATCATATTATATAGTTCAAACCAGCATTGCCTAACAGTTGCCATTGCCTTTTAGGATGGTCTTGTGCATTGGTAGAAGTGTTAGGCCAAATACCATGAGGTTGGGGTTCAGTTACTTCCAACAAATAATGCTAGAGGTTAGGCCAATACACGGAGTAATGAATGGCCTTTTTGTCAAACCAGCATCATAAACATAGATGAGCCATACTGACTCCAAGACCAATGAATTTTTTAGAAAGCAAATACTATTCTGACGTAGCTTCATCTCAGGCAAGGTCAGCTTAAGCTCATATGCTACAACTGGCAATACTACTGATCATGCATTTTGGTAATTACCCATCTAAGTGCCCATATAGAAATGTTAATCCGTTAACAAACAAAGAGATGGAGGTCTACTCTGCCAGAAGCATGAAACCAAAAAAGGATGCATATAAATAGCTAAATTAACCCCATACATGTCCACACAAGCTCCCAGAATCATTGCTTGCCAAAAGATCTGATTTGACCAGTCCCTAAATGATTAACAAAAAGAGGTGACCCAGTGCACGAAGCTCTCGCCATTTCGGGATCAAGGGAGAGTCAGATATACACCACCTTACCTCCACATGCGGAGAGGTTGTTTCTGTGACTCGAATCCTTGACATCTAGGTCACAATGGAGTAACCTTATCGTTATGCCAAGACTCACCCTCTGTATCCCCTATAATTTTAAAACCTGACCCAAACATCAACTCAGGTAAAGGACCGGTCAATGGGTCACTAGTTTAACCGTTGGGTCATTGGTCAGACCATTAACATAATAAAAAAATATTAATAATGATAAATAGACTAAAAAATTACAATAATTATGAAAATAACATGTTTAATGTATATTAAATCAAACAAAAACCCAAAAAATATCAAACCAATACATTCAATTTCCAATATAATTTGCCTAATATGCTCAACTGTTAATCAAATCAAATAATATACTATTAATTGCATAGTTATTGAAATCAACTTCATAAAAATTCATACAAATCATATTAGATATAAATAGCAGAGAGAGAGAGTACCTGCCATATCTCAAGACTCTGAACTCTCAAGAAAAGGCCACGAAGGAGAAGGAGGGTGTGAAGCAAATGGTGAGTCTTGTCTTGCCCTTGTAAGTTGGTAGTTTGTTCAACTGATCGAGTTCAACACTTCAATTGTGCGAGACGGTACCTGCTGTTGTGTCTTAGAGAATGAAATGCATGGAGAAGGATGGGGTGAAGCAAATCGCCATTGAAGAGCTGGGTGAGTCCTGTCCTGCCTTCGAGTGAGTGAGTGAGAGAGAGAGAGAGAGAGAGAGAGAGAGAGAGAGAGAGAGATGACTGAATCGGAGTGAGAGGCTGAGAGTTGTCGAACCTCGAAGACTCCAACGAGAGGCAGAGATGAGAATGAGAGGCAGAGGCTCCGAGCGACAAAGATCAAATTAGGGCAAAAAATGACCAAAAGCCAGGTTTTATATCATTTTAATTATTAATCTGCCCGGTTTATCAAAATAGCTCGGTTCAGCGGGTTAGAGAAGAACCGTCCAGTTTAGCGAGTTTTATCCTGTTTCTTTGCTCAAACGATCTCATATGATAACCGGCTTGGTTAGGCTCCGATTTGCCGGTTAACCCCGTCGGGTCGGGGTGGGGCGGGCCAGATTAATGTCCCAGACAAAAAAAAGGGGGGGGGGGGGGGGGAGTCCATAACCCTTGGGATCCTCGAATGCTGAAGATTTTCAAAAGGGAAAGAAAATCTCCCTGCTATCATATCAAGTAATAACCCCAATGCCTAAGCATATCTTCAACTAGTATAGAATCTATCCATCCTTCCAGCAACTACCAAAATCTAAGAAACAAGATAGAGACATTCCATGAAGAGTAAAAAGAGAATAGTTGAGCACTAGAGGTTAAGGCAGTAATTGAGTACGATAATGATGCTCACTGCTGAACTGTCATCTACAAGCAAAAATTCACGTATTACATACCCAACTTACACAGCATCGCACTAAACATAACCCATGAAGTGACCTCATTAAATCAGGTTTCCATCGTCTTTATGTATGAGAAGATGACAAACTGAAGCAATTCAATCTAGCAGCTTAAGGGTTAAAAATGCCATGATGTGAAGCCGTAGATACACATGACAACTCAATGGTTAGCAAAATCACCTGATTGTAAACTCAGGGATGCCAAAGGAGAACTTTCCAATGACTGTGGCACCGAACATAAGTTCTGATCAAACCATTTTAGTCACAGGAAAGCAGTAGTGGACTCTCTAGAATGTTTTATTCAAATGGAGTAGAGTAATGAGTGGATTAACACCATCCTGTTTAGTAGGTAGCTATTTTCCATTTTTTCATTTGGAATCCTGGGAACTATGCCAAAAAAGTGGCAAAGTCTCTAAATTTATTGGTCTATGATGTCACACACACAAGAAGTACAATCTGAGTTTTTTTATGTAAATGACAAATTTTGCTTATCCATACGTTCATATATAAAAGAATTCACAAATGCAAATAATTCAATGCAATTACTTTCATGATCATCATTTATTTAAGAAGAGCTCTCTTTTTTGTGAATATTTCATTTGTAAAAGAACCGAAAGTTCAGGCTCGTAATCTTTGTAAGAAAGAAATTACAATGACTAAAGACAAGAAGTCCATACTACACGTCTGACAATGACTTCATTTTGAGGAACATTATGTATAGGTACCATAAAAATTTTCAACCAACCATGGGAAACTACAAAAAAGATGCATTAGAGTAGGTGAGTAGTAATGTATATCCAAATGAACCATTCAATCAAAGATCATGTTATTGTTGCTACGGGAATCACCTTCTCCAGATTCTTTATCAAATTACAACCCAGTAGAAAACTTCAAAGGCTTAGGGATGTCCATCAATCATCAAATCAGACTGCAACTCCACAACTTTGGATATCTGTAAGCACTTTAGCAAAGATCACAGCTACTGGCTCATACCAAAAAGGAAAATCTCCAACTCCTGTCTCAACATACCAAAAAAAAAAAGCCCTGGCAAATCATACAACGCATTATGTTTCTTTATCAGCATAAAATATTTTCTAATTTAAGATCAGATAATAAACTTCGTAATAAGTATCTTCAACTAAAAATAGTAAATCAATAATAAATACAACTATGCAAATTTGTAATTGACCTGAAAATGCTTCTAAAAAGCACATTTTGTGATATCCAGCAAGATAATAGGTCTTCCATGGGAGAATACAACTTAGTTGTAAGGAGATAGGACTTAAAACCAAAGATTGAGTTGTGCACACCTTATTGCAGCCCCATTTGTTTTAGGTATAGTACAACATACTAAAATTGCAATAGAGGCAGCAACCCCAATGAACTCCCTTACACAGGAGCAAATAGA
Source organism: Ilex aquifolium (assembly GCA_951799425.1). Classification (NCBI taxonomy): domain Eukaryota; kingdom Viridiplantae; phylum Streptophyta; class Magnoliopsida; order Aquifoliales; family Aquifoliaceae; genus Ilex; species Ilex aquifolium. The sequence goes on from OX637392.1 coordinate 12,091,864, forward strand.
AACTAAACCCCTTCCAGAAAGAAATAAGTTTCCTAAAACCTACAAAAGAATCTAAAAAGAGTCAGACGATCTCCCAGATAACCACTATTGAAAGACTTTTAAAGTAGTTCACTTTAGGTTATGGACCAGCACATCTAGACCCTTAAAAGCCACCCCCAAAGCCTACATAAACCTTTTGTTGAGGCATCCTTCCAGCTAGTGGCACGTCTAGGAATTGCAGTGGATAATTTTTTTTTTGGGGCAGGGGGGGGGGGGGGGGGGGGGGATACCTACCACCAGTACCAAAAAGTGCTTCAGAATAAATATCCTCAACAGGTGTAAAATCCCTGAAGTTTATTTAATAAATTACTTTGATCATCTGGGAAAAGATGACTTTGACAATTTCTACATGTTTGTCTTTATGCCATATGAATTTAATGTTGTGTAGGATAATTGAATTAATGACCATCAACAATATCAAATCCACTGAATTAAATCTTATGGTTGACGTTGAACTTCCTTTAAAGAAATTTGAAAATGGTGACTTTGTCCCTGGTAATTGGAACGAATAAATAAATCTTGATGAATGTTATGTATACACATGATCTAAAATGTAAGAAGATCCATTATTAGCTAAGGAAAAATATAAGAGAAAAGTGGGGAGAAAAATGAGTAAGTGAACTCAGAGGTGTGCTGAGGCAAAAGCAAGGATGTTTGGATGAATTTGATATATTAAACAAGTGGAGGACGGGATAAGAAAAGAGTTAACAGTGATCCACTGCAGGCAAGTAAATGGGAAGAACCTTGCAACGCTAACGATAGATTCCACAAACTTAGTGACGAGGAGGAGGGACATCTGTCATTGCTCATTGCAAACATCAAAGTCAATTATTGACAGGTGCCAGCACAACCCAGAGTCACACAGTTTATGAAAAGGAGCAATAACTAATCGAGAAGACAGGAAGAATGACCAAAAAACGTTTGAGACCACTTTACAAATTAAGCTACTAATAGCATTTCGAAAGATAACCAAACTACAACAGCAATAATGAACTCAAGCTCTAATGGTCGGCCAGTAAAGTAGCAAGTATGAGCCAAAACAATGTGGCTTCTAGAAATGAATCAGAGACCATGAGTATAAAAAATAAACCTTCTCCACTTTCCAGCAAAGTGCACCAGATGGACACTATGCTAAAGATTTAAGTATGGTGTTATAGTCCTTACTCCTTGCCATGCTGAATAGATTTTAGAAATAATATGATTCTGTTGCCAAAAACTGTCTACTTAACAATTCAATTCAACCTGAGACAATATATAAATATTCATCAGAAATAAATGAAAAATGGTGCATTGAATATAGACAGTTGTCTGGACCAAAGGGCAAGACATAAACCAACAGTCTGATTTTTTGACCAAATACAAAGCATCAAAGAACCCAGTGTATGCTGCTTTCACGTATTCAGAAAGAAATACCACAACTTTGGCCAAAACTTACTGCATAAGTAAAAGAATTTCTAACTAAGGCAGGATGGTCATTGCTTTTCAGTAAACACCATCAATAAGGAATCAAGAGGAGTAAGTCACCATTACAAGTGTGCAGTAAAAGAATAAAAAAATACTGATAATCGGAACTGACTGGTTGCTATGCGGACAAAAGTTATTCATCGATCACACTCAGTTTAGATGCAATTGAATGAAAACAAATTTGTCACCAACTTGACTGTCTTTCCAAATCAATAAGTGATAGACGACAAAATCAGTAGAATGAGTCGTTAGCACTAATCTCATATATAAAAAAAATTATCCAAGTCACCAGGAGTTATACTTGTTTCAGAAATTTAGAAAATAATGACTCAAAACGACAACCAAAATAAATCCAAATTTGTATCAATGAGTATATATTTAATCTTTTCGATTTGTCTTTTTCTTTCTTATACTGACACATGCATATATACGCATATTGGGGGGGGGGGGGGGGGGGGGGTGTGTGTTTGCATACACAATGATTCGCCTCCAGTTACACTAATCTGATATGAAACAAATTTTAGGACTAGAAATTATTCAGCTAATGGTCTTCTCTTCCTACAACATAACATCTTTTTCTTCTTAACTTCAAAGAATCCCACAAATTTATTAGGTGGGAATATCCATTGCAAATCAATGGAACGAATTGCATGCATGCTTTTTACCTCAAATGACATTTTACTTAGTTATCCATCACCCCAAGTGTCTCCCTCCCACTTCATTTCAATTTAATGTGTAATCAATTATAGCAAATATGCTGGAAATGTTTGGAAATATTTAGGAATTATTGTATCACCTCTTTTTTTTTTTTTTTTTTTTTTGTGGACATCTAAAAACAAGTTCATGTGGTAAGGGGTAATGAGTCTCGAACCCACACCCTACCATTGGTCTCTGTCTGTGCCTAAGGTCTTACTATATTACCTTTTTACTTAGAAACAAATGTCAATGCAAGGACTCTAGCACAATTTCATAAGCAAATTAAAACACTAATGCTTTGTTTGGTATGATGAAAATGAAAGGATGAAAAGTTGGAGAGATAGATAAAATATTATGTTTGGTAAGGAAGGAAAACAAAAAAAGATGAAAAAGTTGATGAATTAGTTTTCCTTTAGACTTAACAAAATCAATTTCTCCAAAATTAGGACGAAAATAGATGAAAAGTTAATTATATGTGTATATTAATATTAGATACAAATATAATCAAAAAAGATGTATCTATACTTTTTCTATCCTTTCACTTTTTCATCCTACCAAATACAAAAAAATCAATAACTCCTATTTTTTATCCCTCCTACCAAATACAAAGAAAGGAAAGAATGATTTCTCTCTTGCAAGATGAAAAGTGTATCCCTCTCACTTTCCATCCTTCCATTTTTTCATCCACCCAACCAAATACACCATAAGCCCCACTTCTATCAATCGACTTATACCTATGCACATACCTGTAATACACAAGAATTACACATACACATTTAGAGAGAGAGAGGTTTTAGAAAAAAATAAATTGAATCTTTGATTGGGTTGTGTAAAGCTAAAGCCAAAAATTTCAACTTCTTATGATGGGTATATTATTTTTCCTTTTTCTCTTTCTTCATTTTATTTTTTGCATGCTCCACTGTCTAATAAACTAATTTTGAAGTAATTGGTGGTTCCTTTAATCTTTCTCGGCAACCAAACAGAAAATTAAATAAGGGTTTGCCATCACACATTCATAAATAGACAATTGAACATATAGGTATGTATGTACAGTGAAACCTAAATCAAAGATATAGCAAAGAAACTCGATTTAGAACTGAAATTGAGAAATTGAATAGCCGAAAAGCAGCTAAACAAGTAAGGCTTTAGGCGATCTTACGATGGATATACAGATTCCCAAACGGCGCTAAGTTGAATCGGCTATCGTATTCGCGGCGGCGGGCTTTGGTTCAGGGAAGGGAAAATGCAAAGTTACACGGGGTCTGACGGAGTCTCCGTAGATCTTTCGGTTCCTTCAGCTGACACGTGGGGATTCTAATACCTCCGGCCCCCTAAAGAAGGACAAATTACAATTAAGCCTGTCAACTAATCGAGTTTGGACCGGATTGTGACTAATTCGAATTTGAATTCGATAATTTGACAAATTTTATTTCTATGGTCTATATTCGAATCTGTTAACAATTCAAAATTCGATCCAATATGAATAACTTAATTAACTAAAATTTTACAAATTATACCTAATTTTTAATTAAATTTATTTAAATAATTACTTAATTTTTTTAATATTTATATAAAAATATATAAATAATTCGGATCGGATCATAACCAGATTAGATATAAGTATATCCAAATCCGAAAGTCCACGAAATTTAAGATATTGGATTCAAATTATAGATAAAAAAATATTAATCCATATTCAACTAATCAGAATTAGATTACAATCCGATCTATTGAGAGACTAATTACAATGACTCCCTTATGATTCTAATAATTTCATTTCAAGTCACCTTTATAGTTTCCTCAACTAATGGAGATTTCATAATTATCATATTTCCCATATTCCTCAGCATAATCACAGTATTCAAATATCTTAAGGAAATCAAATAACCAACTTCTAGTATTCTAACTCTGCAAAATACTGGAAGTCATCAGTATTCAAATAACTAACTTCCAGTAAACTAATGGAGATTTCACCTTTACGTGGTGGAAGTCATCAATTTGAGCCTGATTATCCCTAAATCTAATTTGGGTTTTTCTATTTTAATTTGCTCCCTCACCGTGATTGAATGAGAATGGATAAGAGGTTCGTGGGATTGACGTGAAGGGGTAGGGATGACAATATTTCTAGGAGCGAACTCCAAGCGAATGTATCTTTTAGTTCAAGAGATATCAAAGGTGATTTTATAAAAAAATTGTGACAATTTGTAATGGTGTCTTTTAACTAAAAAATATTAATGGTGACTTTATGAAAAGATGTAATCATTTGGATTAGTATCTTTAGTCAAAAGTCACTAATTTTGAATTAGTAGTCTTTCATATCATTTTTATTTCATACATTTTCAATTTCTCCCAAAAATCACAATTTTTTAAAAAAAAAAAATTAACTACCCAATTTTTTTTTTTTTTTATTATTTTGATAATACTTTAACATGACAGTGGTTTTGATCGTTCAATAATTATTTTGAGAGAGGAAAGAGGGAAGAGGTGTTGTGGGTGAGACAGTGATGCAATGGGCACTTAAATGACAAAAGGAATAGATGTGGACAGATAAGCTTAATAAATAATCTGGTCAGTATAACATTACTTTTTTCTATATTTTAATTTAATTACAAATTATCTACAATGAATTAATTATTTATTCTTGGTGAGTAGCCTAAGCACATCCATGTATATAAAAAAATATCAATAGAAACCAAGTTGAGATGATGGAGTTTGTGTGTGAGAGAGAGAGAGAGAGAGAGAGCCTACTTGCTTTTGCGATGATGAAGACGATGGAACTTCTGTGGAGATTCTGTAGACTGATTTGCGATGATGAAGACGATGGAGTTTGTGTAGCTTCTGTGGAGTGACGATTGACGATGAAACTGTGGAGCTTCTATTGAGGAATTAGCTAGTCTTGGATGGTGGTCAGATCCAACGAGCGATATTTGGATTATTAGAAATATCGAGTGGAATATATAGTCCGTTTGAGCCAAAATTTATGAATTAGCTATCTAAAATAGCTAAAAGCCCCCTTTTACATAACCCCTTGGAGTTGCTCTTAGGGACCCTAAAAAAGAGGGGCTCTATTTTTATTTGTAGTCTTTATTCGGTAATTTTATTTCACCCGATAAAATTTAGGATTAATAAGACTCATATATAGTAAAGTTCTATCTTTTTATTAATGAAAACAAATAATTTCATATAATAAAAAATAGCAAACACATACACCATTAAAAAAAATCCTACGTCTCTCTCTCTCTCATTTATTAATTATCTGCTTTACTAAGGAAAAATCATAAGGCTTGTCTGTCAACCCTCGGTCTCTCCATAAACAAATATAAATATATAGATCATCTTATCCCTACGTTGGATTGTAATGACATTAAACTTCTTTTATTTAATAATAATTATATATTTTTAATAATATAATTTAATCAAATTTCATGATTCTTTTTTATTGGCGAAGGTCAGACTTAATAGAAAATTTGAAATAAAAACAAAGAATCAAGGTTTATATACAATCTCTATTTATCAACTACTATTGTTTCATTTTATTTTTAACAATATTCTAAAGAAATTATAGTGAGTTAGTCATATTATCAACTAAAAAACATATATTAACAAAATTTGAATATAGAAACTTAATTATGAATTTTGCATCACAAAAAGCTAGAACAATAATTTTTAATAAAATTTTAATCATTTATCGTATTTATTTATTATTAATTTTAAAGGTCCTTATTTATAACTTTTGCTTAGGGCCTCAATTTTCATTGGGACAACCCTAGTTTATCTCTCTCTTTCTAAATTTGTTAGTTGTAACATTACTTGGAGGGAGTTTTATACATGAGAAGAAAAAAACAGAAAAAAAGAGACAGGAAAATAGATTTTGAAGAAAAATCTTCAAAGGCTTTCTGTAATTTGGCATGGTTGGGTTTCTATTTTTTTATTTTCATAGTGAGCCTATTTAATTTTTTGGTGTGGGGACACGAATAAATTCTATGATAAAAATTAGTTTGTATCATAAAATTTTAAAAATGGTTTTTACTACCGTTATAAATATTTATATTGTGACAACCATATCAGTCACTTATTCACTCATTTATAATATGATGTAATGACTACGAACGGATTACATTTGCAAGCAGTAGTTTCAAATGATACCATGTATATTAGAAATAAGTCATTAGTCGATACACTACTCTTAATCTAAGTCATATTTATAACTCGATTTTGCGATTATTTCACTTGTTTTTTTTTTTCCTTTGGGTATGATATTCATCCAAACAAGTATATTCACTGTAAAGGCATGTGAACCCATTGAACTTTTTGTATACACCAAGTAAAATTATCTACAATACTTTTTGAAAAACTAAGGGGGAGCATTATGATTTTTGATATCATTCCGGGTCATAGAGTTGGGCCATGGTCCCCTTGGCCAATTCATGTTCTGTCACTGAAATCATTCCGGGTCATAGAGTTGGGCCTTGGGCCCCTTGGCCAATTCATGTTCTGTCACTGAAATCATTCCGGGTCATAGAGTTGGGCCATGGTCCCCTTGGCCAATTCATGTTCTGTCACTGCCTCACTGGTGATCGGAAATTGTTTGAAAGATAACTGCACTACGGCAATCGAATATATGGTAGCACTAATCCTTGCCTAAACTAAAAAAACAGTAAAAATTTATATATGCTTTGAGGACGTATTTTTCACGTATTCTTTAAAGATTTTTTAGTGTGTCAATAATATATGTTCATGGTAAGGGATGTGAATGAAGTGAACATATGAACTAAAAGAGAACATAGTAAAATTTTAGAAAAGATAGGGGGTGTCATTGTATTTAGGTCTATTTATAGGGGAGTGTGAGATAAAGCTCAAAAGAAGTGAGAAAATTGAAAAAAGAAATAAAAAATGCAAAATAAAAGTTAATTAAAAATTTGCTGAGAGTAGAAATATGAAAAAAATTAAAAATTAAAAATGTTATCAAGACTTACCTTATAATTTTTCATTAACTTTCTATCCACAGGTGAATCTATATATCATTTATCAAAGTCTTACATTCAATCTCCTAAGCCACACGGAGTGTAATATCATATGAAACACATCAAACCTTTTAGCTGGTTGATTCAACACAAAATGTCTCCTCACGGCTCTCAAACCCTCCTTCAGCTTCACATACTTTTCTTCTGGAACTGCCATCAACACCTCCTTCAACCGCGGAATTTCCGAAATCTCAACCTGTATTGAGAATGCCTCCCACTTCAACACGTCACTAAATGGTAACACATAGTGATCAGATAGTATCACTGGGACACATTCAGCATAAATGGCCTCCACAATTCTTGGGCTAGCCACTTCATGCCCACTAGGACATAGACAGAACTTGGATTGGAGCATGAAAGAGTAATAATCTAGATCCTTGGGAAGGTATTCAAAAACCGGTAGGTCGGGGTCACGGCCCTTCCAGTGCTGGAGGAGGATTGGCCGGATTGGACCGTGACGTCCCCCGGCGAAGAATGCAAGGTGGGGTCTTGAACTGTTGGCTGGTGGAGGAGAGCGGAGCTTGGGGTTTACGATGCCACCATAGAGATGGATTTCTGGGAGGCTGACATCTTTCTGTGGGTTGAAGCCTTCGGAGGAATTGGCATTGCACAAGACCCGGATTGAAGTGTTGTAGAGGAATGGGTTACCTTTTGAGGCAAGTGGACCCTGCAGTGGTTGGAACCCAAGCTGATGTGAGCAGGTATATAACTGATCTGTTAAATATGTAATAGATTAGGAAGGGTACCCAAACACATGGGTGATTAGACTCCCGTCACTACAGAATCATAAAGGGTCGGAAAATGTAGACAACTTATTTAATATGTAATTGGTGGTGATACAAAAATGCAGACCGGTTTGGTGTATTTGCATTGTTGCCAAAATCATACAAAGAATTAAAGGACTTAGAATCAATGCATGTTTGCCTTCTAAATTTTCTGAGTACATTGTTCATTCCCTTCTTTTTTGTCTTTTCAATTTTTTGATTTGGCCAGGAATACTTCATGAATATACAGAAACCGAGGTGGAAGTCCTAAAATTGCTACCAAATAAACAAACATATACACTTCCACAGTACATGTATGCGTGTGCATGCATGGCTGCATGCAGCTGTCCAAAGGTTTGAGCTTTTTTAGTTGCTTTGGGTTTTTTTTTGGTGTTCTTTTTGAGTGTGTATAATAAGCACAAAGTAGCACCAATTGAGTTATTAATAATACTACTTGTATCTAATTTGAAGGTCTAATACATTATTGTCAACAAATTGATAGTAGGCCCAATTCAATATTGAAACATATTTTCGACTTAATAGTAGTAATAAATTATGTTCCTAAATTATATTCTCAAATTAGGTCTCCCATCCACCATAATTTTTTTTCGTGATTTCATCATCTTTATATTTATTTCATGCACACTTACGAACTCAATTTAAAATCAAATTCTTCATCAAATTCAAAAAGAATGAATTACACATATAACCCTCAAACTATGACTCTTATGTCAATTAAGCTTCTGATTTTTTTTTATGTCAATTGAATCCCTAAACTTTCTAATTGTGTCAATTGAGACCTCCTGCTCTGTCTGACCACGTGACACAAAAGGTTGAAATAAACTATACATATGACTCTCAAATTATGATTCTTGTGTCAATTAAGTTATTGAACTTTTTTTGTTTGTCAATTGAGTCTCTGAACTCTCTAATTGTGTCAATTGAGTCATTTTGTCTTTTTATGCCATATAATCACGTGAGTGACACATTTTAACGGAGACAAACATAATAACTCAATTGACAAAAAAAAAAAAAAGGGCTTAATTGACACAAATGTCATAATTTGAGAATAATATTTGTAATTTCCTCATTCAAAAAAGATGAATGGCGAAGGACTTACCCAATCGTGGCATGAAAGCATGAAGTGATCAGCACCCTGAGTTCGATTCCAGAAAGGGTGTTTTGTGGAGATGACACTCACATAATCATCCACAAACTCTTTGAGAGGAGACACGTTGTAAGAGTTAGGCTTGTAGAAGTACTTTACCATCCAAACGACGCTGAAGGGCATGAAGTAAACGTGAGAAAAGTGAGGATCTCTTGTCCTGAACCTATTACTACCGTGCTCCATCTCGTGTATAAATCTACCCTCGATTGTGTATATGCTCTTGCAGGGCCCATCATGTACGATTGGTGGGTCCCCTTCTTCGTACACGTATACCTTGAACCTCTTCTCCATTTCCATATAACTCCTGCCAAGTTTTTCAAAAGAAGGATATATTAATCGTTTCATTAATATAGTATACCAATATGGTATGAGCAAATGATCAAATCATATTTCGACTTAAAAATACGAACTTGATTTATTGGCCTTATCAATCACTATCACTATGAGTTTCAGCATTTGTTATCAGTAGTTGTGATCGATTAGACCAGGTCAATATTTTAGGTTAAAATAATATTTTTCAAATGATATTGGAATGTGGAAGTGATTAGTTGGGCAAGGGGATGAATCATGAAAATGTAAAGCCGTTATTGCCATCTCTAATGTCTAGTTTGCACTCAATAACTAGAAGTTTAAGAGCACTAAATAAGATAGGATATAATATGACATTATGACATGGAAGATAGGATATGGAAGTGACTATTTTGGGCACTTTACAAATTGAGCAATGTTATATATCCAAAATTTGTATCCCAAATCAATAAGGATGGTTGGATCAGTGGGTCCCAATTAAAAAATTTGATGGGACCTACTCATCCAATAGTTCCCATTCATTTGTGATACACATTTGAGATACAAATTTGGGATATAAAGCATTACTCTTACAAATTAAAGGGATGAAACTGTCAAAGTCATTACAGCCATTTATGTTGTGTAGTTTGCACACAATAACAGGAAGTTTAAGAGCACTTTAAATACATAGTATATACAAATACAAATGACATTGAAACATGGAAGTGACCATTTTGGGCACTTCAGAAATAGAATTAAAACTGTAAAGTCATTATAGCCATCTATAATGTGTAGTTTTCATTCAACAACAAAAAGTTTAAAAGCCTAGGAAGCCTAATAATTACATAATGACAATTATCAGTAGTGGTAATGTTAAGTTCATTGTGTAACTTACACTTCCTCCGGTGAATGAATCAATCCTAGGCACCTTTAGATATGAATGGATTAGTAATCCTTGGTGATTCGTTGTTGCTTTAATAAATCATGAGATGATTAAAAGAGCAAAAGCTTTTCGGGTTAAGAACTCTAAAAAATGCAAGATCAACTCATTCCAACTTGCAAAATTGTTTTATGAGGCTAACATGGTAAACATATAATTTTAATATTAAAATGAATAAAAGTGGGACAAAAAAACATCAGTGCCGCATCATGGAATTCCAAATTTTTATCATATTTTTCAATCAGTCCAACTAACATTATCTTATTCGTTTTTGTTGTTTGAATAGTACATTACATTTTCATACTAATAGACTTTTTATATCACTGGGAATGCACGTGTGAACATATAATAATGTGTTTCATAGGCTATTAAGTATTAATAAAGTTGCTTTCTGTTTAAGTTGATGGGCATTCCTGTCTTTTCACTATTCAAGGCTGTTGTAGCAATGAGTACCATGCCATTAGCATGGCGTTTTATTTCTCCTCCATAAGAAGTAATAGAGTGGAGGGAACAATGAATGAGTGCGCACTGGGCACACCATGCGTCAATTAGAAGGCTTCCAAGTCTTACAATTAGAAGGCTTCCAAGCCTTACAATTGCTAGACTTCAAGAATTCAAGTCTTCCATTCCATCCCTGGAAAAAAACCCAGGAAATAGATAAAGGGAATGCATTAATTGTAGCCATTCTGGAGGTGACTTAGAAGGAAAGTAGTTAGAATTTAGGGAGTCATCAAAAATAAAAAGTTTTTGTGATACCATCCTGGCGTATCCAAGATTCATTGACTTTTGAGCACTCTTATTAAAATTTAATTTATTGATTTAATTTGTTTACCTAATTCACTATAATGTTTGGATTGATTGTAGGGTCCATCTAATATTGAAACTTAGTATTAGTCCAATAGTTCTACTGAAACCACGTCATTATGTCATCAAATTAGATCATATTTTTAGGTCTAAATAACATTATTCTTAATTTTTTTTTTGGACTATAGAAAAAAAAGGCTTACTGATAAAATGCGCCGGGGTTACGGTATATTTCAGCGGAGACAATACGGCGGATCGCCGATAGGTTCTGGCTTGATCTTGAAGCTGCTTTCCGAATCGCGGCTCGTGCCCGGGCCAGTCCTTGCTCCAGTTTTTGGTCTTTTCTCTGCAATTGGAATATCAAATTTCTTGCAGTTAATTACGTACTTTCTAATTCCAAAACGAGAGAGAGAGAGAGAGAGAGAGAGAGAGAGAGAGAGAGAGAGAGAGAGAGAGAACATTATGCTGTCATTACTCCATGTAAAGATCATCCAAAGCTTAAGTAAGCAAAACATACGGTACTGTAAAACACAAATATGCATACATGAGGCAGAGCGGAGGTATTGCTCGCAATGACTGTTACGTTTGGAGAGTGACGATCGGCGGTGAAGGAAGCAGCTCGGAATCCACGGAGTGCAGTTGTAATCGCCGTCGTCTGCAACTCGATGGCCGGTACTTTATGCTCCGATTTCGAACCAGTATTGAATTGGATCAAAGAAACGAAGTCGACTGAATTAACAATGAACACGACCGTGATCGACAATACAAACACTGAACACAGCACCAAAACAGAGACTGATCCTTTTCCATTGCTAGTCTTCATCTTTGAATACTAAGACACACACACTCTCTCTATCTTCGAGACTCGCTCCCTCTGCTCTTTCTCTCTCTGGCATTTATCGGAAAACGGTCTGGGAATAGAAAGGGAAGGCGGGGATTGACAGAGACGGCCACTCCCTCTCCCTCTCTTTCTAACTGAAATTTATGGCGGAAACAAGGCTTTAAGCGTGATGTTGTGAACCCATTGAATTTACGCTTTTGTCCCTCCTACTATCTGCAATTACACTATAATATAATTTGGATTTGTTCACACAATCTAATGTTATTGTTGTATTAAAAACTAATCTTATAAAATAAAGTAGCTTACAATTCAAATTTCAAAAGATAAACAAAATGATTTTTGCTTTTCGCGGTTCAAATCGCTTTAAATTTTACTTTAAAGTTTAATCTAACGGCTAATATTAACACCCTAAATTTAATAGAAAAAATAGGGCCCTAAGGGTGTGTTTGAAGCGACTTCTTAAAAGTATTTCTAGAAATTATTTCTCATAAGTATTTTAAAAAAAAAATAATGTTTGAAACTGTCGCACCACTATCTCTACCACCACCACCACCGCCACCATCGCCACCACCATCATTGTCGCCGCCACCACCACAACCACCGCCGCCGCCACCACCACCACCATCGCCATCGCCATCGCCATCGCCGCCACCACCACCATCGCACCACCACCACTACCGCCACCACCGTCGCCTCCACCATCGCCACCACCACCGTCATCACCATCGCCGCCACCACCACCACCATCATTGCCACCATCGTCGCCGCCACCACCACAACCGCCGTCGTCGCCCCCACCGTCACCATGGGCATTGCCACCCACCACAACCATCACCGTCTCCGTCTCCTACCACTACCACCTCTCACCTCCACTATAAACCGATGCTTAAATTCTTTTATCTCTTCTCTATATTTGTGATTTGATTTTGGATATGAATACAAATATGTTTATTATTTACCATTTTTTATTATACTGTGTCTTCAGACACATGCAATAACTAGTCTATATAATAAAATACAATACAATTCAAATCTAAAAAATAAACAAAATGACTTTTACTTTTCGCGGTTGAGATTTCTTTAAATTTTACTTTAAAATTAATCCGACGGTTAATATTAACACTCCAAATTTAACAAGGAACATAGACCCTTAAATGTGTGTTTGGGGTAACTTTTTAAAAGTGGTTATAAGGTTTATAATTTCTCATAAGTATTTAAAAAAAAAAATAGTGTTTGGAACTACCCTACCACACCACTACCCCCACCACCCCACCACCATCACCATTACCACCACCACCATCACCCCACCACCACCGTCACCCCACCACCACCCACCACCCCATCACCACCACCACCACTACCATCACCGCCGCCGTTATCCCACTACCACTGTCACCACCCCACCATCACCACCACACATACCGCTCCACCACTGTTACCGCCACCTTACCACCACCCCTACCGCCCCACCACCAGCACCACCACCCCACCACCACCACCACTATTATTACTAACCCACCACCACCATCCCCACTACCCCCACCACCATCACTACCACCGTTGTCGCCACCTTACCACTACCGCTATTGTCCCACCATCATTCCTACTACCACCACCCTACCACTACCATCACCATTGCCCCCACGACTGCCACTATCACAACCGATCATCATCACCCATCACCATTTTCCACCACCACTACCATTGTCGTCCACCACCACTATCACCATTCGCCTCAACTACAATCGGATGCTTAAATTCATTTTTTTTTCCTCTATTTTTGTAATTTAATTTTGAATGTGAATATAAATATGTTTATTGTTGATCATTTTTTTTATTACTATGTGGCTTCAGACACGGAAAATAACTAGTATCTCAATATTAGATGATTAGGTTCAAGCAACATTCTTTGTAAGCAAATTTACGTGTTGTTATTTATTTTTTTCTTTTTTTTTAGATGGCACATAATTGTATTTATGATTCTTCTACATGTCATGCTTATCTTCTTACGCAAAGATTTTATTCAACGAACGTTTCCTTCAATTTTTGTCAATGCATCTCGTATTAATAATAAGTTTATATCTGGAAGGCTTTGCTTAGATTCATCATGATAGTGGATTTAATTAATATCGGAAGATTTAAAGGCAAAATGTATTGGATATGATCAGGTCTTGATTCATGTTGAGTTAATGTTATTACATTCTGGCACTTAAACTATATTCATATTCTAATACGACCCTATCAATTTTATGCCATAACTTTTCTTTTATAGATAGACCAAATTGTTAGTTTACCCAATCTCTCCTATTCAAGGGTAAAGCTAGGATTTTGTCCTAGTGGGGGACAAAAATATAAATGAAATTTAATCAATTGGTATAAAAAATTCTCCCCCACCTCTAGTAAGGATTAAATTGCTCGTAAAATTTTGCACAATTTCTTTTAAAGTTTAGCTATGAGAAATATATTAAGATCCAGAACATAATTGTTATACAAAAATTGAAACCTAAATCAATTCAACATTTAACAAAATATGAACAAAAAAGAACAATAATTGTTTTAATAGCACATTTCAGCTCAATCATATATTAAAGAGAAACACAATGATATTGGTTAAAATCTCAAGAATCGTCTAAAACGAATCAATTCTACGATAAATTTATAAGCAATTTCCTTTTAACCTTGTTGAAAAATCGATATTTGTAGAAAGGTTATATTGTTTCAAATCTCAAGAATGTTTATAATTAATCAATTCTATGATAAATTTGTAAGTATTTTTTGTTTAAATCTTGTTGAGAAATTGATATTTTTGTAAGGATATAAATGTTTTTGGGTTAGCATAACTTATCATTTGCATCTATTCGTATGTTATTATACAATAATTTAAAAAAATAAGAGAAAGTATATTAAATAAGAGAGATATTATATTTGTTTAATGTATATAATGAATTAATGAATCACACATCTGTTTTACTTAGTTTCATAACAAAAACATTTGTTTTAGTAGATTAGGGGAACAAGTGGACTACTATCGAATGCCCTCCATAAAGAAGGCTACATAATTGGCTATTTATGATAAATTCTAACACTAATATTGAATCAGTCAATTTAAACCATTCATCTTTTTTTGTATTCACTCTTTCTCATAATACAGGATACACAAAAAGTAACAAAAGTCCTTAAATTGTAAGCGTGCTCTACAATTGTCTCTTCTTTATCTCTCTTCCCCAACCTATTCCCCTCGCTTGTTGTGGATGCTTATGTATTCTGTGTGTGTGTCTTTGTATGCTTCATGTGCGTATGATTGATTTAGCATTCTGTTATCTTGTAATTCTAATTGTAGTTTGTTCGTTTTGATAGCAAAGAACAGCCACCATCCAATAATGAACAAACAACAAATACTTTATGAAGACAAGAATCTCACATGAGGTATGTCCAAAAGTTACAACATTTCCTAAAATTGAATGGTTTTATGTTGGTTTTGTTTTGCCTAGATGAATATTACGCAAATTGGGGAAATTTAGTAGATTTGAAAATTTTTGAAATTGTGAATTGAGCGATTTTACTTTAATTCTTTTTTGCTAAACTGTTATCTTGTTTTAAGCAACTCTTATTGCAAATGTTTGGGACAACATTGGCTTTGAAGAATTTCTGAAAATTTTATCTTGCTGCTCTATATTCATGGCAAAGTTTTCAACAATCCAACTTCCCTTGTCTAATATGTGTATAAGTCTCTCACATATTACATTCATGCAATCCTCTGTGTGGGGCTAATAAGAAGGCACCAATGGCAATCCAAAGTGTTAACCAATTGACTAAGCTCCACTTCTATTTTAAAATGTGCATTTTAAAGTTGGAGTACTAGAAATTTGGATTTGCCCATTAAGCAGGCTTTTGAACACCATTGGATTGTAACTAGATTAATGCTTTGGTTAATGATCCTTTTATATGTTTTTATTTCCAGTAGTCTAGAAGATGTGCAAATCCTCTATTAAGACAATATAAGCTTTATACGGGCTTGTATTGTTTTGTTGAATTTAAGATATCCATTTGACATGCTCATGGATTCATTTCACAAAATTTAAAATAAGTAAATTTAAGAGATTGATTTGGCTGGCCTCAGGCTTCGATGCTTATAATAGACTCTCAGAATCAAAGTTTATGAGGTCATGGTGACATTTCTCCAACTGGCGGACCATCTCCGCAAGGTGCAAAGACTACAGTAACGAACAAAAGAAAACATTAAAGCTACGCTTTTGTTAATTTGAAGGAGGAAACTATTGTCATTCCATGAAAAAAGAGGACTCCAAGGTTAAGCCTTATCATTAATAGGGGGCAAGCTAAATAAAGTTTCATTTTCAAATAGGTGAAATCGAAACACAATTGAGGAGAAGGCTAAAATATTGGTGAAGAAATGATTGTCAAGGTTAATGTGGGTTGTGATTGTTGTAATCTTGTTTATTCAGTTGACATTCTTTTGTCGGTTGTTCTGGTTTCTTTTAGTTCGATTCAAGTATAATTGTAATTGGAGTCTTGTTATCATTTTGGACTGGGTGTTATTTTGCATTTTTCAATTTCATTTTAGCTTTGTTGTTTTTGTTTCAATGTAAGGTCAATACCATGTTGTAAAAAAAAACAATAAGAAAAAAAAAAAACTATAGCTCAAAATAATCCACGTGCAAGGCACGTGTACACTAATTAGTTATAATAAAAAATAAAATATAACATATATTTAACCGTGGAATTCAATATGATAATTACATGTGTATAATAATTTAACATATATAGGACTTTACTTCTTCATATATATATACACTAACGATACCCCGTGACTAAAGTCACTGTACACTGAATTATGACACTGTACATGCATTAAAATGTGTGTGTATGTATGTGCAGCTGTGTGTGTTGGGTTTGTGAAATTTTTTTTTTCGGGAGGGGGGGGGAAGTGTGTGTTGAGTGTGTGAAATTTGGGAGAGAAAATATATGTCCCATAAGTTCAAAAATCTATCTGATTTATTATATATATATATCTGTACTACTAATAAAGTTTAAAAAATTTAGAAGTCATTATAAAAGAGTTCAAAATAAGTTGAAAGTCAAATAAGAGTAAAAAATAAAAATTAGATGAAATTATATAGGTGGGTATAATTGACTTTATCAGAATAATTAATGATATAATAGAAAATCAAAAAATTTTCACAGATGCTGACATTTATATATATATAAAGTTGTTTGTTTTGAATTTTTGAGCTGTTTGGTTTTCTGGGCACCATCTATATGGGCATGTTTGACTCAGATACAAATAAATGAGAGGATTGGATAATTAGTTCACATCCAATCCATAAAATGGTGTCAACAAGAGTACTATTTAATCATATCCTTGTATCATGAGTTTGTATCAAGGCTGGAATATTATATAAATCATAAGTTTGTATCAAGGTTGGAATATTATATAAATCTATAAGTATAATACCAAATATATATTTGATTAAGTAATAGTGTATGGTATTAAATTAAAAATGACAAAACAAATATTGAGAGTAAGAATTTGAATAATGTATAACTTTTATATGAAGATGTGACTCTAGATTTGTAAGAATAATAAAATCATTATATTTTTAATACTTGTTAAAAATAATACCACCTACTACATGGTATTCATTATTATATAATATTAGATGTTAATTAAATGACAACAATGAACTGAGTCGGAATTAATTAAAAGTAATACCGGATCTCTATAACCTCATCCAAACTTAGTATTATATTATCATCGGATTAAATTAATCCAATCCACCCCTTAATACCTAAACCAAATATACCCATATGGAGAGAGAGAGAGAGAGAGAGAGAGAGAGAGAGAGAGAGAGTTGCTTTGGGGTTTTGATCAGTTGGGTTTTTTGGATATGCTTGAATTCACACACACACACACATATTATGTTTTGAATTTGAATAGATGTAATGGGTGGGGGAAAAAAATGGTTTTCCAGGTATGTGTGGTGGATGAGGAGGGATAGGTAGAAAATGGAGCTGATGTATAGGGAGGGCAATAGAGTGAAAATTAAATGAAATAATGAGAATAGTTTGATATATTTATCGATTATGTGACGAATATCCAATTTGACGATTTGGTCACAAGTTCAAGAAGAAGTTTAGTGCAAAAGTTCATAGTTGAGGCGTTGAAGGAGGTTATCTGCTTCTACCCCTAAGTATAGGGATTTTTTTTTTTTTGTGCAACTAACCCTAAAAAACAATTTTGCTTGCTCAAATAATTTTTAATTAAGCATGCTTTAAACATATTTAACAATAATATAATTGTTTTTTTCCATAAACTGGTGTGGCGCATTTCAAAGTAGTAAGGAAAAATCTAAAGCGGACAATATCATATTCTCGGAAAGTAAATTTCATTTAATTAAAGCAAATGTACATGTGTACAAAGAAAGAGTTGAGAAGTTACAAGCATTAACAAAAGCAACAAAAAACAACAAATCTGTAGGAGGTGCTCGTTTAGGGGTACCTTAGACAGATTGGCAAACATGTTATATGCACAAGAACTGTGCCTGTGGGAAACAAAAATTGCTAAACAATTTAAGAGCTAATACAAGGGGCAGGGAGCTGCCACTTTTGAGCCAGGAAGTGATTCTGCAGTGAAGACTTGAACTTTAGGAAAGTCATTCTGTCCTTGACTAGGGTGGAGACGGCCCGGGCGATCGCCTGACTTGCCTAAGGATGTATGTGTACATCCTTTGTCATCCAACCGGTGTCTTCATTCAGGGCCGTCTCCACCCTTAGGCAAGTCAGGCAATCGCCTGGGCCATCGCTCGCCTAGGGTCCCAATCGGCTATATCTCAAAAAATTATATAATTAAATTTTAAAAGAGTAATACTAGTTAAATCTAATTTAATGATCTAATCATTCACAACTGTTGAATTGACAGATATTAGTATTTGAGTAATACTATTTAGACTTAAAAATCTGATCTAATTTCTTCTTCTTCCTCTTGTTCTTGTTGTGTTTGATACTTTTTACCTTCTAATTTCAGACATGGAGTTTGAGAAACCCACATTGAGAGACGCTCTAAGAGGACAAAAGGAGGGACATTCATGGTCTACTACCACCGTTAGTTCACCTCCAGGTTCTGCCGATGATCTTCCTCCTCATCTGATTGAGGAATCATTTCACATAGTTGAAAAAGGTGTGCCGGGGAATGAGTGCACCACCGAGAAGAAACTATCTTGGCTTCGTTCTCAGATTATTGGCTGCGATTCACAGTTTGCCACGCCTCTCGGAAAACGCAGGCTCACGTATGCCGATCACACTGCCTCCGGCCGGTGTCTTCCCTACATCGAAAACTATATCATCAACAAAGTTCTTCCTTCCTATGGTTAGTCAATCAATGCATTTAGATGACTTTGTTCAATGGAATGGGTCACATTGCACTATTATTACATTAAGAGTGCAACGTGAGAAATATAATTTTTGAAAGTGCAAAATAAAAATTGGTGTTTTTACAATTTTTATGGGTCATTTTATAATTCAAAAAATTGTTACTTTTGTAGGTGATTTATCATTTTTGTGGATATTTTTATCACTTTTGTAAATATTTTTATCACTTTTCTTTGATACAACAAAATTTACCACATTTGTTGGTGTTTTTACTACATTTACAAGTGTTTTTTTTATCACATTTGTGGGTATTTTTATCACTGTTGTAATAACTATTTTTATTATTTTTTGGGATATCACAACAGTGATAAAAAGACCCACAAATGTTATAAAAGTAATCACAACATTGAAAAATAGAGGTAGTATCAAAAAAATATTTTTCGATACCGTAGTTAACTCCATAAAATAAAGGCCAATAACAGTTTTTAAAAAAAAAAAAAAAAGAACAAAAGTATAGATTAAATGATATGACATTGAAATAACAAATAAAATTTGAATTTTAAATAAGTAAAAGTGAGACTAAAAATATTATCATGTTAACGTCACATTATTTAATCATTGTTTTTGTCAATTTATCATTAATTCAAAATACAATACAATACAATACAATACAATAAACAAGTGAATCAAATTTAATATGATTACCTAAGCGCATTCCCTTTCATTTTATGAATTTATGTCAAATTAGCATTTTCAGCTTATTATAAATAAATATTATGTAAAATTCGATTAATAAAATTCTGATTCTGTTCCTAAGATAATAATAAGATTTTGGTTCCGTTTCTAACACAAGGATTAAAAACATCCACTAAAACAAGAAAACATTCACACACAAATTTACACAATATGAGAAAAAAACAAACACACACCTATATATACTAATAATTAAGGGTGCGTTTGGTAACGTTTTTGTTTTTATGTTTTTTTTTTAAAAAAAACAGAACAAAATTTTGTTTTTTGTGTGATAAAATTTAAAAATATAAAACATATTTGGTAGTCATTTATATTTTAAAAATTATGAAATCAAAAATAAAAAACCTGTTTGGTATTATACCAAAAATTCACCATCCAAACCCCACCAATCAACACCACTGACCACCCAAAACCACCACCCAACCCCACTATGGAAACCCACCACCCAACCCCACTACACCCCATCACTGAAACCCACCCCCACCACCACCGAAACCCCACCCTTACCCCTACCCCTACCCCCACCCCCACCCCCACCACTGAAACCAACCGAAACCCACCCCTAATCCACTGCCACAACCACCGAAACCCACCCCCCAATCCAGCCCCACCACCACCCCTACCCCCACCTCCACCACTGAAACCAACCGAAAACCCACCCCCAATCCACTGCCACAACCACCGAAACCCACCCCCCAATCCAGCCCCACCACCACCGAAACCCCACCCCCACCCCTACCCCCACCCCCACCTCCACCACTGAAACCCACCGAAACCCACCCCCAATCTACCCCCGCCACCACCGAAACCCCAACCCGCCCCCACCACTGAAAGCAACCGAAATCCACCTCCACCACCACCACCACCCACAAAACCCAACCATGACTCCAGTAGAACTCATCAGAAAAGGGCGAGAGAGAGAGAAAGAGAGAGAGAGTGTGCTGGCTGGCTCTTTGTCGCTCCTTTGTAGCTCTTTTGTCGCTGCCTCGTGAGAGAGATGAACGAGAGAGTGTGAGAGTGAGAGAGATGAACGACAGAAGAGCAAAAAGGGGTAAAAAAATGCTTTTATAGTGGGAATGAAAAAAAATCATTTTTTTGCTGCTAATGGAGTTCGAAGGCTAGACCTCATTAAATGGTTTAAAGGGGCGCGCGTGTTTCCGTTTTGCCGTGTTTTCAAAAGTACCTCTTTTGATGTTTTTAAAATTTGGGGTTGTTTACAAAACTGACCAACCAAAAAAAAAAATAAAAACACACTCCAAACGTGTTATTGTTTTTTTTTTTAGCAAAAAATGAAAACAAAAACAGCAAAAAACAGAAACCCCTTGTTACCAAACGGGCCCTAAAACACTGCACAAATTAAGAAACAATCTATGAAAGCACACTCAATCTCTCTCAAAAACAGAAACATAGTTAAATATACTTGTGCAAACAAGAAACACATACAAATAAAAACATACACTCTCTGTAATCAAATGTGACCAAACACGACTTCAGTTCTAATGACATATAGGACAGAGAATGGTACCATAGGCTAAACATAACACTTGAACTCAAACTCAAACTCACCTATAGGCCTATAAATAACAAAACTATTAATAGTAAATTAAGGTAAGTTCACTTAATTTTTTTTATGAGCAATGCTATGTAACCAAAATCTGTAACTCAAATTTGCATTCCAAATGAAGGGAGATCATTGGATCAGTGGATCCCATTTAAAAAAATTGATGTGACCCACTCATCAAATGGTCTCCCTTCATTTGGGATACAAATTTGGGATACAAATTTGGGTTACATAGTATTTTCTTATTTTTTTAATTCCGATCTGGGATCAGGCCACAAGGTTAGGGAGACAAACCATAGGAAACTTAAATCCACCTAAAAATATAAATTGACTTTGAAAAGCCCTACAGACTTGCATCAATATCATAGCATGATAATTCCCTAAAATAACATACCTGCAGAGTTTGACGAAGATTCCATGGCTGAAAAACAAGCTCACCAGCAAGAAGGTTGTGGCCACTGCAAAGATTGTTAGAGCACTATGTGTGTAGGAGAGGGGAGGTTATAAGACTACTCTCTTTTCACAATTCTTTTTCAGCGTAACTAGGATATATCTACTCTGATCCCATACACGAATCGTTGCTAACCCATTAATTACTAATGATTCGTATTAGAATTGCGAACTGATAGACTAAATATGCTGAATCCATCGTTTTTGCTTTGGATTCAGCCCACTATGTGCTAAAAACAACAACTAAAATCTTATAATGTTCATTTTAATCTTCAAGCTTCCACTTAATAAACAGTCTGTTAGAAACATATAACCAGTCATTTATTTCTTTCTTAAATGCACAGACAAACCCATCAACCAAGCAACACAATTGCCATAAATGGTACCATTGTCATTGTTGGAGTTATAACCTAGTTTATTAGAGTTTTCATTTTTACCTTCATTTTTCCTTTTTATTCTTATTGTACATTTATTGTTTGACTATATATACGGGGATTCTACACTTAGTTTGTATCATTTTTCACTCACGTTTATTCCAAGTTGGTATCAGAGCCACAACCCTAGCCCCTCCTCCACGTTGCAGCCACCAGCCATCGTGACTGCTCCAGATTAGCCACTGCAGCGACCCACATACCAGCGAAAAACCCACTGCCCACAAACCCATATACCATCGAATGAAATGTCTGGCCTAGTGTTGGTTAGATAGATAAGTCTACCTACCAACATCTGATAGACAGTCAGATATCTCAACTTCTCACCTTCAGCAGTAAGTTTTAGGTTTGGAATCATGGGTGATGATGCCGGTTTGCACCCCATCATCCCAATGTCTGAGAGAAGATCCAGAACATACTTTCTTTGAGAAAAAACAATACCCCTGCTGCTACGGGCAACCTCAATCCCAAGAAAATGTAGCAGAAATTCAAGGTCCTTCACATTGAAGGCCTTCCCAAGGTCTACCTTGACCTGTGCTGTCCCAGAAATATCATCTCCAGTAATAATAATATCATCAACATATACTAAAAGAATGACACACTGTCCAGAAGTATTCCGTCGAATGAAACAGATATGATCAGAATGACATCTGGTGAACCCTAAACGTATGACTACACCACTAAAGCGAGAGAACCAGGCTCGTGAGAAATTACTCTGTTGCAGCAAAAATAACTCTCGATCCTCAATGATCAACACCACTCTTACATTCCATCCATGATAATATGTTCTGGTAAAGCAACTGAAGCCTTCAGATTAAAGATTTGACAAATATCACACCCGCCCAGAGTTCAATGGGAAAACTCAATGTGTTCCTAATAAACAACATATGAGTTTAACAACTTATTGAAGTGTGGAAAAAAAAATTACAGGACAGTCATATTATTTAGAAGCAATGCCTATTAAAAAAAAAAGGTTTTTCTAAACCTCACTAAAATACACTTCTAGCAAGATCGTGACGAAATATTATACTTATACTTGTCCAGTCACTTCGCTATTTTCTTCCAAGTTATTTTTGTTCCAAGTAAGTGTCTGAATCATGCTAGGATCACTTACAATAACCACAAAATGACCAAATAAATAGATGCAATAAAAGGTTGAGAGGATCATTCAAGCACATGTTTTCCCAATATAAAGGGGGCGGGTATATGGAGGCTCTAAAAATTCTATGGAAGGAGGAGTATATGGGAACATGAAACAGTTCATCTTCAATTCATAATTGATACATAGATTCATTAAATATTTAATACTAGATACACATTGTTACGCACAGTTACAATATTGCATAATTGCAGTTCAAGTACCTGAAAAATTAGATTTACTTAATAACAGTAATCAAAGATAGAAATAGAATTTAGTTGCACTAATAATGATGAAATGGACTTTATAGCTAGGAAACCAAAAGTTTTTCAAGGTATAGAAGATGAAAGGACTAACATTATGAATAACTAACATTTTATAATGGTATAAATATAAATATAAATTTATTAAAAATGAATGAGTGGTAAGAAGAAAAAGAAAGATATATAAAAGGTCACTTAATAAATAAATACAGCATTTATGTTATACTTATTTAGATACATTGTATTTTGGATATTCAAGAAATATTAGAGGATAAAAGAGTGAAACAAAAGTTTTTTCATTATGTGTACATTTAGAAGTAGTATAGATTATAACCCTTTGTCAAATTAAAAATATGAACCAGAAAAAAAAAAAAAACAAATTCCTAATTGGACTAGTACACAAAATCAATCAAATTTTTCTTCAAAAATTATAAAAAATATGCCAAAACAACAAAGTCAAATTCATAGACACCATCTCACTCGAATGTGCATTTGTTGATAATCGAAATAGCTCGTTAGAATAAAACTCTTGAGTATCGGGTGAGTGTGTCGCATCAAGCCAGCACCAACTCATCTAATGACCACAATGTAATTCGGTGAGTTGATCTCTTTTTTTCTTCGATCACAATTACAAGGAAGAGGACGACGAGATTCAAACGTACAACCTTAAAGTTTAAGGTGGGACGGTAGCCATTAGTCCAACCGCTAACCTCCGGGAGAGCCGATCTCTATAAGTCTATTTTAATCTAAAAATGAAAGGTAAACAACACCTCATATTAATGGAAGATGAAATTTACAATATTGTACACTACACCTTATAAAAGCAACATCTAGCAAAATTTCAATCACATAACAATGCTACATCAATGGTAGCCTCACATTAAGCCTCCTCAGCCATACTGAATGAAGCACCATCTGCATAAAATCATAGGGCCGAGCTGGCCGATGTAGCATAAAATGTCGTTGCACCTGCAAAACCAGCTTCTGCTTTTCCAAGTACTCATCATTCGAAACCCCTTGCAAGATTTTCTTGATCTCCGGTATATTCGCCACCGGAATTCTAATCGAAAACATATTCCAATCAAGAACATCACTAAATGGCAGCACATAGCCATCGGAAACAATCACCGGGACACAACCTGCGTATATAGATTCAACAACTCTAGGACTAGCTACTTCATATCCACTAGGGCATAGGCAGAACTTTGTTCTACCCATTAATTCAAAATAATTTTCGTTCTTCGGGAGGTACTCGTGGATTCGGACCACGTCGTCTTTGTCGTACCAGTGTTGGAATAGTATTTTTCTTACGTAGCCGTGATTGCCACCTGCAAAGAACGTGAGGTTGGAACGATTTTTAGGGGTTTGGCCGAGACGTGGTGGCCCGAGTCCATTGCCAGGGATTTTGATTTCGGGCAAGGAGACATCTCTAGCCGGTTGGAAACCTTCAGAAGCATTGGCATTGCAAAGAACTCTGATGAGGTTTTTGAATAGCTTAGGGTTGGCAGTGGAAACATCTGGTCCCTGAAATGTCACATGGAAGAGGGATTTAGAAAATAAAAAGGATAGGAAAATTGCCCATTGGATCAGAAAGCCTAGAATCATAGGTTAATGGAATTATTCATTTATGCATATAGTACTAAAACCTTCATATTTGTCATGAATAATTACACTTTGACCCATTCAATTAAACACGGTGACATGAAATTGATTCAAATAGCAGAGAGGCAATGTGAGAAACTCACTAGTAAAGCGATAACGTGAGAGGCAAAAACATAATTTCACAAGTAATGCTAGATGGACAAAATGATCAAATGATATGATATTACCATAATTGTGTTATCGATCTCTCTTACCCATTTGAAGTTCAAATTTTTCTCATTTTTTGTCAGTCTAGTAGTTTCACATATAAAATATTATTGGGCATGATCTAGTAGACCGGAAATTTACATCTACAAACCATCTCCAATGATTATCCATACTGAAATTTGAGTAAAAAAAATGGGTAAAAAGTTTGATTTTGAATAGACCTATCCAATGGATAAATTTATTTTTATACTCAAATCTTTTATAAAAAAAAACTCTTTTCTTTTATTTTTTTCTTCCAAAAATCTGGTTCATCCCATGAGACCTGCAAGCGACCACCACCACACCGTCGACTTCCCTGCAAAAACACCGAAAGGCCACTCTGCAAGTTGTTTGTTTAGCTTGATGACTCCGACTTCGATTTTGGAGGATGACGATGACCGGCGAACTGGAGGACAAGAAGCTGGAGGAGACGAGTGCGAAGCTTCTGAGGATATTAGGCCGTTAGGTATATTGTATTTGGGTTTACAAAAAAGTTTTTCTTCTAATATTGAAGAAGAATTTTGGACCATTTTTATCCAAATTTAAATTGTGGTACAAAAAAAATTAGTACTGGAGGTGGGTTAAGATAATTAATCACGATCAAAAGACATGAAATTTATAAAAATACATACACAAATAAAGGGAAACAAAAAAGTCGTACCCAGTCATGGCAGGCAACGAAGAAATGATCAGCCCCACTGCTTCTGTTCCAGTAAGGGTACTTGTGCGATATAACACCAATGTAATCTGTAACAACATTCTGGAGGCGGCCACGATGATAATCGAGGCGTGGTCGGTAGAGGTATCGTCGAATGTTGGCGATGCTGACCGGGATGAAGAAGGCCAGGGCTTCATCAGGGTGGCGAGCCAGGTATGGGTTCTTCCCACTTTCCAGTTCAGCGATGAACTGCCCTTCAATGGAGTAGATGTCCTTCATTGGTCCAGTGTGGAACAGTGGTGGCTCTCCTTCCTTGTATACCCACACTTTGAATCTCTTCTCCATCTCTATGTAGCTCCTAATGGAATGCACCAGATGAGGTGTTATCAATACTATGATTGGCATAAATCATTTTAGTTATCAAGTTTTTTGTTGAACTGTCTAAATTTGTTGTAGATTTAGTATACATAACTTATCGAAAGTTTTACATTTTCAAAAACTTCAAACACTCGTCATTTTGTCAATTTTTAAAAAAAAAAAAAAAAAAAATCAACTTATGTGACTTACATTACAGTACATCACCTGCCTATCACATGGTGTGTTTAACTCCTACAAAAATTTCTGTCATTTGTTCACATTTCTTTTAAACTTTTGGCAATAACGTAAATTTAGAATGCACGTAATCATTTATGAACCACATACATAGGGTCAATCGATACGTTTCTTGCAAGACTCAAATTTAAAAAGTCGAGATAATAATCAATACTTTTTCATTCAAACTATATTGACAGTGAAGGTTGGCTACAAACATTGCAAATTGAAGAGCAATACCACCGATCCTTGTAGCCCAATGGTGTCACTGGCTACCCTGAATGTGGGTTTTCAATAATCAAGTCTCAGATCAAGGGGTTAAGCTTTACCAAAAACAAGACAAAGGCTTGAATTCTTATGACTTTTTCTTTTGGGATTCCTGTTCTGTCCTCTTTCAGGCTTCCAGTCATCTCTTCATCTACTATAGATGAATTATCCGAAAAATAGAGTAATTGATCATTCACTTTAATAGTGATCTATCGATGTGTATGAGATAAAAATCTCAGGATTAGTAGGATGGGTCATTGGAGTAGGATTGGGTAAGATTGGTAATTTTCGATACCACAAACTAATTTGATATTAATTTTATCTAAAATCATCTTGTGGGGGTGTAATTTTAACTAGTTTGGGTCATAATTGGATTCATTGGCAAACAAATTTAATCAATGGGTCATGTATATGCTAACCCCAACTTCAAGATTTTTTTAGACACCACGACACACAAATTCCACTTGATTTGACAAATTCTTAACGCAACCCGTGTATCTAACATCAAATCAAAATGAAATTATCAAGTATAACATTCATATTAAAGATTCGGGCCGTAAAATAAGTTGGCCAGCCAAAATTAGATTGTTTATGAGTTAAGGCAATTATGTACCAAACAAATTAGAAAAGTAATGAGACGTACACCATGTTCCCTAGGTTGAGAGAACGAGGATATAACGATTGTGACAGCTAAAAATTCAAACCTAGTACATAGATCCATCCCATGTCTAATAACTAAGAATTGCCACTATTTTTGAGTAAAGCGTAAGGCTACCCGTTTGGTATAGTTTCCCTAAGTCTTAACTCATCAAACTACCATTGTGTACAATGAATCTAAGAAACACGGACACGGATACGGGATACGGATACGACACGACACGGACACGCCGACACGAAATTTTTCAAAAAAGTAGGACACGGACACGTTAGCGATACGTTAAATAATATGTATTTTATATATATATATATATAAAATCATATGATAAAATAAAAATATTATCATAATAATCTTTTAATTCATCATTTCCTTAATTCTAAAACTTCACATCATGATGTCATTGCATAGAAAGTACAATATAAAATATACTGATACACATTCAACATTAACATTCATGATTCAATAATCAATGACTTCTACAACTTTTACTTTAAAAAATATTTCATTCCGTAATACTAATTTTCATCAAATTTCAAGAGCTCCAATTTTGTAATCCAATTTTTTTCACATTACTTTCATATTAAAAGACTATTTCATTTGTATATAAGTTCGTATTCATATCCAAAATTATGTTAAATTAATGTTCTATGTTCAATGTAGTGATTATAACTTTTTTTATATTATGATTGTGACTCATATCCCTTTAAAATTATCTAAATAACTCTTAATTATAAAATTATCTAAAAAATTCTCAAAAAATTGAAAATATATCTCAAAACGTGTCCCCCAGCGTGTCCCAACGTGTCCTGAACGTGTCGGCCGCGTGTCCCTAACGTGTCCAAAACGTGTCCTAAAAAAAATTTAACAATAAAAAAATCGGACACTCATTTTAACGTGTCCGACACGTGTCCGAGCGTGTCCGAAGCGTGTCCGTGTCCCAGACGTGTCCGACACCGACACTCTGCCCAAAATGAAGTGTCCGTGCTTCCTAGCAATGAATGGTTCACACAGATCTTGGAGTCATTCATATTAACCCATGCAGTGAAATAGTCACTTTGTGATTGTCATAAATCAACGCCATCCAAGGAATGGGCAATCTGAATGGCTCAAAGATCTGTTTGACTTTCGATTTTTTTTTTTTTTTTGTCTCTTTTTTTTATGAACTGGTTTGAATTTGAATCCACTTGATTCATTGTTCGGTTCTTCATATGTTCCAGGTGATATGCATGATTGTCATATTAGAACCTCGCAAATAGAAATTTTAAACACAAATTAATTTTGATTAGTGCAATGTAAATGATACAATGTCGAACGAGTAATAACAAATTTCATAAAACACACATATTGCTCATCTTTAAGGGGCAATGAAATAGAAAATGCTAAGTGAACGGGCAACAAGGTCATGCGGTTCAAAGAGCAGAGAATTGGGTCAAAGTGGTTGTTTGATTAGATGGGTTGCCTTTAACTAGACTCGAGAGATGATTAGACGAAGTGAGACACTCATACAGTAATACTAAAAATAGGGACTTTCGTGTGGACTATTGTTGTTGAACTTAGTCTCACATGATTCCTTTGTAACTTGTATTTTTGGCTTGTCAACTAATCAACCTTATATTCCACATCAATTGTACAACTTGTGTCTCTGGGCTTATAAACTTGCATCTATCCTTTCAAAAGTTTGGGTTTTTTGGAGTGAATCGTGGACTATGAAAGGAGAGAGATCTTAACAGGTAAATTTCAGGAAAAAAAAAAAGGAGAGAGATCTTAACTGATGAAAGGCATAAGGGTTTTTGTAAATTGATCCTCTGGGTATGAAACTCTCGTTCTTGTGTGAAATGTATCTCTGTATTCGAACCGCTTCTTGAATGGCAGCTCTCGCTCTTGCCAAACCTTCTTCCATTCCCTCAACATGACTAGTATTATGCACCTATAAGACAAACATGAAATTATACTCAACCCCAAACTATAAACCTCATCTCTGTCACTCTAAATAAATAATTCAACATACAAAACATTACCTATATCCACGTACAAAAAAATATTTTATTATACGAGACTCTCGAGTCTCTTCACTAAGAGATTTGGTAAGGATTTGACCTACTCGGACTGTTTCAATAACGTAAAACTGCATAGATATTTTCAACTTGTGGAACATATGTGTTCAAGAATGAGTTACATTGTTCTTACTGCCAAGAGAGAGAGAGAGAGTGGAATACCTGTTGGTGAGAGGAAAGAGGAGGACGCAGAGAGGAGGAGAAGGAGAAGAAACGGAACTGGGTATTAAGGCAAGAGAAGAAGAGAAGGAGAAAGATAGATGGGTATAACCACAATGAGGTGGGACAACTGATGCTGTCCATCACTGATCACTACTCGTTTTCTTCACTTCACATCTCCTGTTCTTTTCTAGGTTTCTTTTTTCTGATAGATCATGAGGCGACCCTGTGACGCTTTAGATTCTGTTTTTCTTCCTTCTGTTTTGTTTTGTTTTGTTTCCCCAGTGGTTTCAATAAGTATTTGAGGTTTAGTAAACAACTGAGACCACCCTTATTCTGGTATAGTTAAAATTCTCTTGAGAGAGAGACATTTATCAGGTTGTGGACTCTGCAAGCTTATGTGGGCTTGGAGACTTTGGCTTCCCCTCTATCACCAGTCAACTAATTTTAATGGGTCCTTCCCTTTTTTAGACTTATTTATTTAAACTTAAATACATTCAAAAAAAAAAAAAATTTGTTTGCGAATAAGTCCATTTTGATATGGTGTCACTCTATTATAATGATTAAATTTTTTATTAAACATGTTACTGTTTGATGTTATTATTTTTTTATTGATCATATTACTATTTGATGCAAACACAATTCCTAAGTTATGAATTTTTATATTTGAAAACATTGATACTAACAATGATAAATAATATTTATGGTAAACGTAATTAGGTAATACAAAAAAAAAAGAATTTAAAATGTGTACTTAATGACAATAATTTGATGAAAAAGAGGACTTAATGGAATATAAGTCTGGCTATGGAACTTAAAGCCAAATAAATTCTAAAAAAGATACCCACACCCAAATATCCAAATTCTCCTCCCCTATGGGTATGGATTAAGGGTTCTTTCACTTTCCATTCTTGTCAATTTATGTTAAATTCAATGGCTTATTCTTAGATCAAAAATAAGAGTCCAAATGATCGGCCAGTGACATTGTGAATAAAATTTCAAATTGTATAAAATTACACTCAAATCAGCGATCACGTCATTTAATCTTTTATATGGGATTCCCTTTTTATTAATGCAATACTTGCCAAAAATTTTACCAAATTATCTATTCCAAAATAATGTGGGTGATCGAACTAATAAGTCTCGTTAACTTTAATAATCATTCAATGTTTATCAATATGCTACATCATTTACTATCCCATATTTTATAAAAGTTTTACTAATCAGAACATTATTCCTCATTCTTTCAGGGGTCTAATTTTATTCTTCTCAAATATATATCAATGTTTTGATTTTAATATGACACAACACCCATATAGTGACGAAGAAAGAATTGACCTAGCAACGTAAACTTTGGGTGATGTATACTAGTGAACGACTCTCTTCCCGACTGTGAGAAGCAAAGCTATTCCCACTAATGGAGTAAAGTTAGTAGCAAATTTAGTAATGAATGATTGAACTTGATCGAACTTAACAAAATTTGAAATATCAAAGACACAAATTTGTCCCAGATTGTGCATGTCTAAGGTCCACTCCCATGTTTTTTTTTTTTTTGAGAA
The DNA here is from genome assembly GCA_951799425.1 of Ilex aquifolium. Classification (NCBI taxonomy): domain Eukaryota; kingdom Viridiplantae; phylum Streptophyta; class Magnoliopsida; order Aquifoliales; family Aquifoliaceae; genus Ilex; species Ilex aquifolium. The sequence goes on from OX637392.1 coordinate 12,123,668, forward strand.
GAAAAAGGGGGGAGGGGGGCGACCAATAGATAGTGACCCCCTGGGCGTGACCATGAGGACCTCCTCCAGATGTGGAATGTTAAGTTAGCCATAGTTACAAACCCTTTTAGAGTAGTCCGTCACCACACCACCACCGGAGCCTAAATAGTAAAGACATGAGGATCCCGTGGATCGAACCCTGCTTGCTAACCTCGTGAGAGTCAAGGTACTACCCAAAGACGGGCATATCTTACCACTAAACCACCAGCCCCGGTGGTCCACTCCCATGTTGATTGTTCCAAAGAATCATGAGAAAGGGTCCCTTGGTTTGGAAGTTACAGAAAAACCCTTTGTACAATTAGTTCAACTATTAGCATCTGTCTTGACATTGTTCTTGGTTATGACCATTTACATCAGCATCCGGAAAAGCACCCACACCACCACAGTAAACCATTGGCGAGGACGACGTAGCACCCTACCTCATTACATCGATGATGGGATTTGATCATCACTATGACGCTTGATTCATAATGACTACACAGGCTACACCAAAGACACCAGTGAAAAATATAATGGAGTGAGGGAACAATGAGTGAGTGCGCACTGGGCACACAGTGCGTCAATTACAAGACTTCCAAGTCTTCCATTAACAACTTACAAGACTTCAAGAATTCAAATCTTCCATTCCATCCCTTGAAAACAAATCCAGGAAATAGATACAGGGAATGTATTAATTGTAGTCATTTTGGGGATGACTTAACTATCTTCAATGAAAATTCAAACCCTTACTCAAATTTAAATATAAAAAAAAAAAGAGTAAAAAAAATAATTTGGTATCAAGCATCTTTAGTCTTTATTTTTTTTGTACTCAAATTTAAATTTGGATAAAAATACTTTAAAATGTTTCTCCAATGCTAGATTCATATTTATATCAAATGAAAAAAAAAACTCTTTTTTAAACCCAAATCAAGGGAGAGTCAAATTTATCTCCAAATTTTTAATGGTGAGATTCCACCATTATTTAAAAATCTAATGATCATATTTTACCTTCTTTTAAGTTTGAGTTTATCCTCATTTAAATTTGGGTTTCTCTTCCTTTAAATTTGAGTTTCTTCCCAAAAATAATTTTCGGATACTGTTTTTTGAGATGCAAACCAAAAAGGCCCATAGTTTTTGCTAAAAAAATATAATCATAAAAGGTAACAATAATGGATATTCTTATAATTTATTCCCCCCTCCCCAAAAAAAAAAAAAAAATATATATATATATATATTTGCTCAGTAATGGAGGAACCACAATCTTCTTTGAATGCCCTCCATAGAGGAGGCGACATAATTGGCTATTTATGTGAAGAATTTCTAAATATGAGAGAAATTAAAATGTAAAGGAAAACGAAAACAAAAATAAGAAAACCAAGATATACGTAATTCGACACAATGTACAATGTGCCTATGTCTACGGACCAAACGCCCCAAGGGCTAATTCGATGTTTATTCAGTGGTGCTTGTTTACATAAGACTCAATCTTATTTATATGGTGATAATAACATAATAAAGATAAAATATCACAAACTTATCATTATCTACACTTATCTTATAGATATTGATAAATTTCATGGATCCTATTATCATATCATAATCTTAACAATGTAGATAGTGATAGATCTCTTGGATCCTATCGTCATATCCTAATATTATGATACTATAACCCATACCGAATAAAAAACACCAATGAGAAATTTTCACCTTTCAAAAGAAAGATCAATAACACTGCTTTTATGGAAGATGAAATTTCCATATTATACACTATACCTTATAAAAGCACCAGCTAGCACAATTTATTTATTTTTTTTTTGGGTATTACGATCAGAGGTGCTTAAACCAACAAACCAACTTACACGTCATCTAATACAATTTCAATTATATAACAATGCTACATTAACGGTAGCCTCACATTAAGCCTCCTTAGCCACACTGAATGAAGCACCATCTGCATAAAATCATAGGGCCGACTCGGCCGATGTAGCATGAAATGTCGTTGCACCTGCAAAACCAGCTTCTGTTTTTTCAAGTACTCATCCTCCGAAACCCCTTGCAAGATATTCTTGATCTCCGGTATCTTCGCCACTGGAATATGAATCGAAAACTTATTCCAATCAAGAACATCACTAAATGGCAGCACATAGCCATCGGAAACAATCACCGGGACACAACCTGCGTATATAGATTCAACAACTCTAGGACTAGCTACTTCATATCCACTAGGGCATAGGCAGAACTTTGTTCTACCCATTAATTCAAAGTAATTTTCGTTCTTCGGGAGGTACTCGTGGACTCGGACCTCGTCATCTTTGTCTTTCCAGTATTGGAATAGTATTTTTCTTACGTAACCGTGAGGGCCACCGGCAAAGAATGCAAGGTTGGAACGATTTTTAGGGGCCTGGCCGAGACGAGGTGGCCCAAGTCCCTTGCCAGGGATTTTGATTTCGGGCAAGGAGACATCTCTAGCCGGTTGGAAACCCTCAGAAACATTGGCATTGCAAAGAACTCTGATGAGGTTTTTGAACAGCTTAGGGTTAGCAGTTGAAACATCTGGTCCCTGAAATGTAACATGGGAGAGGGATTTAAAAAAATAAATTGATAGAAAGATAAGATTTGATAAGGTGTTGTAAAAAAAATTAAAACTCAAAAAAAAAAAAAAAAAAAAGTATGTGCACTTTTGAAAAATGTTCACATGGCATTAGATTTTGAGACAAAAATGAAACAAAAATCATATAGCTGACGGGCAAAGTAACACAACTTTCTATTCAATTTGTAATAAATTCTCACAAATGGTGTAATGTGAAATAAATAATCATAGTTAGGTATACAATTTGTTAAACAAAACAGTTGAGGGGGTTAATGTGAGACATAGGCATTGTCAAAAGGGTCTAAATATATATAATTTTTATTTAAAATTTCACATATTAATCTCCTATTACAAATTATCTCATTTTTGGCAGAGAAATCTGGCTTATAACATTATCAAATATAGCATAGCGATTGTCCCAGTGAATGGAATTCAAACTATGGCACTGTACATCCATATGAACTTATTATTATTTTTTTTTTTAACATAGCTTGATTTAATAACCAGACTTTGGACTTAGAAAAACGATAAGGGCTCACCTACCAAATGACATGTCGCGGTTTTGAGACCTAAAATCAGCATTTTTTAAAATATGGATAAGCTATATAATACAAATTTCTCTCGCACCCATTATAGACGGGAGTCTGGCGCATTACAGCGCTTTTATAGCTGAATTAATTAGTAACCATAAGAAAAGGATTGATCTAAGGCCATTAATGACTATCAAAATACAGCACAACATAGACTGAGAGAGGTTAAAGAAGATCATACCCAGTCATGGCAGGCAACGAAGAAATGATCAGCCCCACTGCTTCTGTTCCAGTAAGGGTACTTCTTCGATATAATACCAATGTAATCGGTAACAACATTCTGGAGGCGGCCACGATGATAATCGAGGCGAGGTCGGTAGAGGTATTGGATAATGTTGGTGATGCTGACGGGGATGAAGAAGGCGAGAGCTTCGTCAGGGTGGCGAGCTAGGTATGGGTTCTTCCCACTTTCAAGTTCAGTGATGAACTGCCCTTCAATGGAGTAGATGTCCTTCATTGGTCCGGTGTGGAATAGTGGTGGCTCTCCTTCCTTGTATACCCACACTTTGAATCTCTTCTCCATCTCTATGAAGCTCCTAATGGAATGGCACCAGATGAGGTGTTATCAATACTATGATTGGCATAAATCATTTTTTGTTGAACTGTCACTTCCCATAAAATTTGCAGTAGATTTAGAATGCACGTACTTACAAACCACATGCATATGGTCAATCGATACCTTTCTTACAGGAAGGTTGGCTACAAACATTGCAAATTGCAGAGTAATACCACCAATCCTTGTAGCCCAGTGGTATCACCGGCTACGCTGTATGTGGGTTGTCAATAATCAAGTCTCGTTGGATTCATTGGCTAACAAATTTAATCAATGAGTCATGTATATGCTAACTCCAATTTAACATCACACAATTTAAAGATTTTTAGATGTCACGATACAAATTCGACTTGATTTAGCAATTACTAAACGCAACCCACGTATCTGACACAAAATCAAAATAGAAATTATCAAGTATAACTTAAAGATTCGAGTCATAAAAAAGTTGACCCGTCAAAATTAGATTTTTTATGAGTTGAGACAATTTTAATATGACTAACACAGCTTAGACACCCAACATGATATGTTCTACACATTATCAACCTTAGGACTGGAAATTAGTATGTTCCCTAGGTTGAAAGGACGAGGATATCACCGATTGTGACAACTCTTAAATTAAGTCTGGCAAAAAAAATTCAAACCTAGTACATAGATCCCATATCTAATAACTAAGAATTGTGACTATTTTTGATACCATTGTGTACAATGGCTCACACAGATCTTTGAGCCATTCATGTTAACCCATGCAGTGAAATAGTCTCTTGATTGTCATAAATCAAGGCCGTCTAAGTTATGGGCAATATGAATTGCTGAAAGATTTGTTTGACTTTCGATTTTTTTTTTTTTTGAACTGGTTTGAATTTGAATTCACTTGATTCATTGTTCGGATTTTCATATGTTCCAGGTGATATGCATGATTGTCAAATTAGAACCTCGCAATCAGAAATTTTAAACACAAATTTTTTAAAAATTTAATGCAGATGGTTTGTTTTTTACTAGACTAAATAATAGATTAGTCGATGTATGTGTAAAGGAACGCCTGTAACCCTAATACAAAAGAAAAACACAATATTGATGGCTTTTCCATGTAATATATTGTTTTTCGGCTAAATTCCATTGTTTTGGTTATTTTTATTATTTAAGGAAAGTTGTAAAGTAGTCATAATTATTCTATGGAACCGGATTTCATATTGGTAATCTATCCTAAAATCCAGATGAAATTAACTTACTTTCCATTTCTAGTAATTTCCTTAAATTAGGGTTGCAATACCTTATTTAGGGAGGTTTGGGTTGTGGGTTTTACAATATAGAATCAATATGTTTTGGCAACCATTATTGTGATTAACAATTGCAATTACGATAATGTTATTTGGTTCACTTGTCATTAGGCGAGAACGTAGATTATTAGATCTCAATACTGTTATTTCACATGAATGAAATTTTTTTACTTTTCGAAAAAAAAAAAAAATTTGTAGTGTTTCCCAGTTATTCAACAGTAATATTTCGTATTACTTGTAATTTTCTTATGAATTCAAGGTTGTGAGTTTTTTAGATTCCATAGAATACCATTGTTGCCACTCCAAAAAATTATTCAAAACAGACTTTAATTAATGAAAAAAAATCTAAAGAGATGTACACCAAGTTAAACTAACACCTTATCTCTAACCGGATCTCTGTGCCTCTGCTAAATCTACTAAGCAATTACTATTCACAATTTTAAAGCTTTCTAAATTAGAAAAAATATAATTAGGTCATTGGATTAGTTGTAAGTTCTAATGTTAGATGAAGTCTACTTTCATATGGACTGTTGTTGTTGTTAGTCTCACACGGTTCCTTTGTAACTTATATTTTAGCGTTCTGACTAATCAACCTAAGTGACTCATCATTGATTCATTAAAGAGTAATGTATTTGAATCTAATTTGTTGATCTAATTCATTGTAATCATTGGATTAACAACAAATCCTAATATTTGATGAGGTCTACCGTTGGGTCTGAATAGCATTACTCTTTCACTAAACTCATAACAATCAGCAGCCCATTAAACTAAGATAAACCTTTAAAAATAAAACCAACAATCAACAAATAAATAACAAAAAGAAAAAAGAAAAAGAGGAGGTGAGAGATCTTAACTGATGAAAGGCATAAGGGCTTTTGTAAATTGATCCTCTGGGGATGAAACTCTCATTCTTGTGTGAAATGTATCTCTGTGTTCGAACCGCTTCTTGAATGGCAGCTCTCGCTCTTGCCAAACCTTCTTCCATTCCCTCAACATGACTGCTATTATGCACCTATAAAAAAACAGACAAACATGAAATTATACTCAACACCAAACTATAAGCCTCATCTCTGTTACTCTAAATAATTGAAACATACAAAACATTACTTATACTCTATTGCACGAGACTCTCTTCACTTGGGGATTTGATATACGTGGCTTTACCCGTACGAGAAGAGACTGTTTCGATGACGCAAACTGTGTAGATATTTGTAACATATGTATGTTGAAGCATGATTATTGTTCTCACTGCCAGAACATTTTTTCTTTCCCTTGCTATTTTTCGAACCAAAACAATTATGTGAAAATTGACATGCATTCAAGCTTCTATACTTCTTGTGTATATTCCTAATCCCACAAGAGAAATTTTCCCCCGGGTTTGACTTTACACTCTCACAGTCTCACACAGACAGGAAGAGAGAGAGAGAGAGAGAGATGTTGGAATACCTGTTGGTGAGAGGAAAGAACAGGAGGCAGAGAGGAGGAGAAGGAGAAGAAACGGAATTGGCTATTAAGGCAAGAGAAGAAGAGAAGGAGAAAGAGAGATGTGTATAACTCCAATGAGGTGGGACAACTGATGCTGGCCATGACTGATCACTACTCGTTTTCTTCACTTCACATCTCCTGTTCTTTTCTAGGTTTCTTTTTTGTGATAGATCATGAGGCGACCCTGTGACCCTTTAGATTCTTTTTTTCTCCTTCCGTTTTGTTTTCTTTCCCTGTGGTTTCAGTAAGTATTTGAGGTTTAGTAAACAACTGAGGCCCCCCTTATTCTGGTAATAGTTCAAATACTTTCTTCCCCCCCCCCCCCCCCCCCCCCTCTCTCTCTCTCTCTCTCTCTCTCTCTCTCTCTCTCTAAATATATATATATATACTAGTCATTACCCGTGCCTGAAGGCACTATATAACAAACAAAATTTTTTTACACAATTGTCCAAATTAAAAAAGAATGGGCCAAAAATATTCATACAAATTCTTCTTTTAAAATGACTCGAAATATATCGCCGATCATATCCTTCATATTAATAGAACTGTCGTAAAAATATATACAACTCTTCAAAACAACATCATATATACAAATGCCTCCGAAAAAAAAACAAATATTAACATAATGTATTGAAATTTACAATCTTTAAGTAATAAATAAAAATTTTCTCATTTATAAGACTCAAGAATTTATCACATTTACCACCACTCAATCCAATAATAGAATATAATTATAAACTTAATCACCATATTTTCAATCCACTCTATCTCCATGTAATATATATCTCAAGCAAAAAAAAAAAAAAATTACTAACATAACACAATTAAATTCACAATCGTTAAGCGATAAATAAAATCAACCAAATCTTACTCATTTATAAAACTCATGAATTTATCACCACTATCACCATTCAACCCCAAATGGCACAACAAAATTATAAATTTAATTACCAAATTTTCAATCCTTCACATATAAATATACACAGAAATATACTCTCACACATTTTTTTTTGGTTACCAACAAACCTTCCTAATTAATAACTGCTTTTATTAAAGATATAATAATTCAAGTTTTTATGATAAAATAATAATAAATTAATATCTAATTAAAAAATAGGGAAAAAAATACGGACTTCCCTTGAGTTTTGACAATATTATGAAGACACCCCCTGATATTTTATAAATAACACGGAAATCCCCAAAATTTAAAATTTATTACATAGAGACCCCTTTGTCTCCCTTCCTTCAATATTGCTAACGTAAAGTGATGATTTTATCCCAAAAAAATTATTATTTTTATAATTGCCTTTCTCCAACTTGAGTACCCAAAAAAATTAAAAATTTAATAAAATAAAATAAGATTTGATTTAGTACCCAAAAAATTGATATAATTTAGTACCCCCAAAAAATTGATTGAATGAATTTTAATATTAATTTGATAACAATAAAAATTAATTTGATATTAATTTGACAAAGTTGAATATAAATTGGACAAAATTAAATGTCAATTTCTGATAAAAATATATATTAATTTACAATTTAAGGTTCATTTCGTGTTTAATATTATTTGTTGTTGATTAAACCAACATGAAATTGACCTTAAATTCTAAATTTTTTTGTTGTATATAAACTTAAAAATTTGTATTTTAACCCATATAATTTAAATACAGATATTTTCATAGCATAGCGTATTCTTACTTACTATATAATTTAATTATTCTTTATTATTTTTACAATCAATTTCAATTTTGACTTCAACTTTGAATATTCGTAAAATTCAAGCAAAGTTAAGTTTAAACAAAAATATATACTTTATACTTGACAATCAAATTCAGCTAAATTCGAATTCTAATCATAATCACGTCAAACCGATAATTGAGTAAACCGGTAAAAAAATTTAACACGAACACGAACCATTTAATAAACAGGTAACACGACACGACTCGTTTAACCCATTTACAAAAAAATAAAAAAAAAATATTATTGTAATAAATTTTTACACTCCATTTATTTGCTTCCAATTGTACTTTCCTCAATTGAAGGAATTCCAGCCAACAGCTCACGTGAAAATCACACCACAAAGGTTGGTTAAAATGAGAAGTTCACTACCCTTTTTATAGGCAACTGAAGTCTCCCCTCTCCAGTCCTTGTCGATGTGGGATTCAAAGAAAATGGCCAAAAGGCAATTCAATACTTCAAGGCTCAAAACTTCACTTTCCTACTATTGATATGCTTATTATTTTTTTTTTTGAAATGTTTTCTTTATTTTTTTTTTCTTTACTCATTCATTATTTTATATATATATAATTTATTATTATATTAAATTTATTTAAACGGGTTGACAGGTCTCACCCGAATATGACCCGTTTATTAAACATATGTTAATAAACATATATTTTGTTAGCGATAATCCTTGTTATTGTACTATTATTTTGTTAATTTTAAATTACGCGTTTGAACTGTTTATTATATAAATTGAATTATATATATAGATATAGATATCAATATAAATATATAAATATATAAATATAAATATGACGGCATATGTTAATGAACTTATATTTTTTTTAGAGATAATCCTTATTATTAGAGTTTTAATAGATTTTAGATATATTTTATTTTTATTATATATATATATATATATGTGTGTGTGTGTGTGTGTGTGTGTGTGTGTGTGTATGTGTATAAACCGTCCAAGTCAATCTCTCCCATGGTTTGAATGGAAATGAGGAGAGATAAAAAAGAATGTAGTAGAGTCCTGTAAGGATGTAGATATCTCTCCAATGGTTTGAATGGGGATGAGGAGAGATAAAATGAATGTAGGAGAGTCTTGTAGGAATGTAGATTAATTAGAATCGTTGGATCAAAAACTTAAAAATGATCTGAGCCGCGAAAAGCTAAAGACAAATAAATTTAGCCACTTTATTATATAGATATATATAGAGAGAGAGAGAGAGAGAGAGAGAGATAGAGAGAGGAGATGAGATAGTGTGTTTAAAATGTCTAAGAGATAAGAGAGACAAAGTTATATGAGAGATATGAGTGTTAGATTTAAGTCTAATTATGATCGTCGGATTATTATTTTTAAGATGATCTGAACCGTCTTTTATGTTGGGATTACGTTGTCCGTTAGATTTGTCTCAAAACGATCTGGACCGCTCTTTGTCTTTTGGATTCAAACTTCGTTCTACTTTATTATATAGATGTATATATATCTATCTGTCTGCGTGGAGAGAGACATTTATCATATTGTGGCCTCTGCAAGCTTATCTGGGCTTGGAGACTTTGGCTTCCCCTCTATCACCGGTAAACTAATTTGGAGTTTGGATCATGTGTAGTCAACATTGTGTCATCAATGTTATGTGATATCATTATTTAATAAGAACGTATCAAGTAGATCAATTTAATCTCCTTCGGGTTCTTTTACTTTCCATTCGGGTCAATTTATGTCAAATTCAATGGCTTATTCTCGTATCAATAAAGTAAGATTGATAAAAAAAAAAAGGGAAAATCACCAATAAGTTATATTTTTTTAAAAAAAAATTATTAACTCATATCATATTTATCTTAGGACAATTAAGTTATACTTTTGATCATTTATTTTGAAAAAGTCTTATACTCTATCAATAGTATGTTTTCTTCCAATTTTATCATTCCCATCAACATACCAATTATATTTTTTATCAATAATATGTGTTATTAGAACTTAAAGCAAATTATTTTTTTTCTAATTAGTGCATGACACTAAAAACACGTAATTAACAATAAATTCTTATAGAAATAATAAATTATGCAACTCTATTTTTTATTATATTTAACTTTTTTAAACATATAAAGTTCGATTTACTTGACTATCAAATCTCAATCATAAAGACATACAATTATATAAATTAACAATATAAAAACTAATCTATGAATACAATCATTGAAAAAAGTTCATCTGATTATATTTTTTTACTTCTCCTTCCACATTTTGAATTAATTAGAAAATATTTTTTGTTTTAAGGCATAAATAACATTTAAGATAAAAAAAAATACATTTCAATATATATAGTTGAAAACAATATTATAAATAAAAATATAATTTGTGTTTTCAAGGAAAGATAAAATTGGAACAAAACAAACCATTAATAAAATTTAGGAGTTATTAGTCAAAAGTATGACTTAATTGTCTTGAGGTAAATATAATAAAACTTAATGGTTCTTTTGAAGGGAACGGAGGACTTATTGATCTTTTGTCCTCGAAAAAATTAGATCAAATTATCTTTACCAAAACACTGTGAGTGATTGAATTAATAGGTCTCATTAACTTTAATAACCATCATTTACTATCCAATATTTTATAAAAGTTTTACTAATTAATCATTACATTATTCCTCATTCTTTATGGTCTAATTTTATCATTCTCAAATATGTCAGTGTTTTTACTTTAATATGGCACAACACTCACTCCCCCTCAAGTTTTTCAAAATTACACATTATACCTCTAAATGATTTTTTGATTATATGCCTCTCAAATTTTGAACAATATACTTCATACTCATATTATGATCTTCATTCTACTTTACCCCCAATCATAGATTTAATGCATTGCACTATTAACCATCAAATTATGCTATTTTGCACAAATTGTTAAATTTTAGTTATACACAAATAGAGAGAATTTGAATTATTCTGAATAGTGCAATATAATCGAATTAATAGTCTATTTGTAAAGTGAAATCAATGTATAATTTCAGAGAAAAAAAATATAATTCACTTTTTTTTGTTATTAAAATATAATACATCCAAATAGTAATACATATAAGACACTACAACAAAAATCACTTTTGGCGACGTTTTTTTTGCGATGTTTTTAAAATCGTCGCCAAAAGTAGACTATGAGCGACGATTTTAAAGTTTTGTCGCAAAATTCTGTTTTGACAGGTTTTTTTGCGACGTTTTTAATCAAACGTCGCAAAAAGGCTTTTCCCTCCAAATTGTGTTTGGCGGGAGCACTGGCGGGAATAACTATTCCCGACGTTTTTTAAAATCGTCGCCAATAACGGTTTACAGAAATAAAAAATAAACAAAAAAATAAACTTAGGTTGATTTTTGGCGACGTTTTTTAAAATCGTCGCCAATAACAGTTTACAGAAACAAAAAAAATAAACTTAGGTTGATTTTTGGCGACGTTTTTTAAAATCGTCGCTAATAACAGTTTACAGAAATAAAAAATAAACAAAAAAAATAACTTAGGTTAAATTTTGGCGACGTTTTTTAAAATCGTCGCTAATAACAGTTTACAGAAATAAAAAATAAACAAAAAAAATAAACTTAGGTTGATTGTTCGCGACGTTTTTTAAAATCGTCGCTAATAACAGTTTACAGAAATAAAAAATAAACAAAAAAAATAAACTTAGGTTGATTTTTCGCGACGTTTTTTAAAATCGTCGCTAATAACAGTTTACAGAAATAAAAAATAAACAAAAAAAATAAACTTAGGTTGATTTTTCGCGACGTTTTTTAAAATTGTCGCTAATAACAGTTTACAGAAATAAAAAATAAACAAAAAAAATAAACTTTGGTTGATTTTTCGCGACGTTGGTTAAAATCGTCGCTAATAACAGTTTACAGAAATAAAAAATAAACAAAAAAATAACTTAGGTTGATTTTTGGCGACGTTTTTTAAAATCGTCGGTAAATATTGCATGCTTATTGTTTTTGGCGGGAGTATTGGCGCGAATTGATAAATTAAATAAACAAAATTTTGTAAAAGGTCAAAAGCAGATGGGTACCTGGGGATATTTCCTCACCTAATTTTTGTCAAACTCGTGCATGCTTGTAAAAGGAGGTGTAATGCGCGAGCTATGCATATTTAGTTTCACTGCTTCATAATGAATCTATTCTGTGATTTAATGGCCATTGATTGTTTTTTATTTTCTACATAACTTCATGTACAAGAATCTAGCTTATTTATATGAATACTTGTCTCTCAGTTTGATTTCTAGTTTTCTCTGATTTATTATGAATTTAAATGATGAAATTCTTCATTACTTGGTGGGTTGGTTGTAATTTGACATCCTAAAGAATGGATTGGGCCTATTGCACCAGCTACATGTGTTTCTTGATTGTCTAGAACGATGTTTACCCTACAAATGGTGAGCTCTTCGTGTGAACTGCTGAACCATCATGTCTAGAACAAATGTATCCCATGGTTGTTACAATTGCATTATTTTGTTATGTGTTCCTCATTTCAAATTTTAATTCCCCATTTAATTTAATGACTGATGTCTCCCAGGCTGGAAATTGGCTATGTTGCAAGATCTGCAGGGTCTCCCTGTGGTGAGGAAAAAGAGGATGTTGGTGTTTGATGACAAGGGTTAAATATGATTTTTAATGCAAGTAGAATTGGTTTAGGTTCTCTTGAAGAATTACAGCCAATTCATGAATTTTGAGGATACAAAACTGGGGATCAGTTCTTATTCTGCTCTATTGAAAGTGTTCACAATTTTATTAGCTGCTTTTATGAAGCTTCTGGGTTGTGATGTTGCAGTCTGATGAGTGGGATGGTGATGCAGTGTTATGAGCTGCTGTTTTTACAGTCTGATGGATTACAGAGTTGAAGCTACAGTATTTTGATCAGAAAGGGGAGCTGCAGGGCCAAAAATAGTTGCTGTACAGTATTTTTTCTGTTTTTTTTGTACAGTTTACTATTTTTGTTTGTTAAAACAGTTACTGTTTTGCTTAACAGTTACTGTTTTTTATTCTTGTAATCTTTGGATTTCTTTAAATAAAATTCGTCTTTTTAAAAAAAAAAAAAAAAAAAAAGTGTATTATATTTTATATTCTTGTTAGTATGGTCTTTCATGTTAGTTTGTGTTGGTTGTTGAATGGAAAAGATGTGAAATATATTAATTATGTTAATTTTTTATTCAACACAGGTATTATTGGTGTACAGGTGAAAATTTTTATTGGAATATTATATTTAATACAGGATTATTTTAAAAAAAAATAAAATTTTTTGCGACGAAATTAAAATCGTCGCTCAAAATTGAAGGATGATCTTATTAGCGACGTTTTTTATACGTCGCAAAATAATTTATTCCATTATTTTTTAGATTTTTTATTTATCTCATACATTATTGGCGACGATTTTTTTTACGTCGCTAATAGTAAATTATTATTTTTTTTTACATTTTTTTATTTATGAAAAATTATTTACGAGGATTTTTTTTCGTCGCAAAAAATTAATTAAAGTATTATTTTGTATATTTTTTTATGTATTAAATTATTTTTGGCGACGATTTTGTTGCGTCGCAAAAAATTAATTAAATAATTATTTTTTTATTTAAAAATTTATAGGCGATGGTTTTTTTTTCGTCGCAAAAAATCAAATTAATTATTTTTTTTTTATTTTTTTACTCCGGTGGAATAGATTTTAGCTACGTTTTTTTAAATTTTAGCGACGTTTTTTTTTCGTCGCAAAAAATTTTTTTTGCGATGAAAATAATAATGCGTCGCAAAATACTTTCTACGACGAGGCTACTGCGACGAACACGCGACGAAAAAAAAACGTCGCAAAAAACAATTTGCGACGATTTTTTTTTAATTTAACGACGAAAAAAATCGTCGCAAAAAACGATTTTTGTTGTAGTGAGAGATTCAAAATCATAAAGAATATTTATTGGAGAAATTTGTTTTCTCTCTCATCACATTTTTCAAATGTACAATGAAATCTAGTTGTAGGCAGAGTGATTATGTAATAAAATTAAGCCAAAATTATTGTTTGTTCGATAAAAACAAATGTTCTAACATCTATAAATTCGACGAAGTGTTATCGATTTTATTAAAAATGGGTATACTACAATGTATCATGTGAAATTAATTTTAATACATTCTATATATTTTAAAATTAACAATAACTCATTAGTGACTTACATTGGATAAAAATTTCAAATTTTGCAACTATTTGACCCCTTTGTGATGAAATCCTAACGCACGTGTAAAGCTTTTTTGTTTTATTTTATTATTTTACTAGTAATTGTCCGTACCTGAAGGTACTATTCTACTCATAAAAAAATTTAAAAAATTTGTCCATACATAAAGACACTGTATAACACAATTTCAACAAACAACGATATCAAATTAACATTGCTCTACCTGTATACAAAACATATATAATCAGACTTTTGTATAACAAAAGTCATGCTACAACTATTATAACATATTAATTCAAACATCTAAGAAAATATGTCACTTGACAATGTTTAATGTAATTTTTGTTGATTCAACATCCATGATTTCAATATTCTTAATCAACTTTAGCTCAACTTCCAAAAAAATGGTCCTCAACTCTCAAATTCCAAAAAATGTTGATTGTTCACCAACAATCACGTAGAAAATTAATTTCGCCGGAAAAAGTATATATAGCCAACGGAGTAATAAACTTGACAAAAAATAAATTAAACTCATAAATGAAAAATATAAAAATCAAACAACAAATAACAAACAAAACTTAATACAAAATTGTTGTCCTTGGTATATAAGCAATCGATGCTAAGTATTTTTTTAAGTCATTCGGAATGTTGAAAAACAACATGTGAAGGAAGCAATGAAACTAGATAAGGCTGTCAATTTTCGACACGACACGTTAACACAACACGAACCGAACACAAAATTAATGGGTCGAACACGAAATTAAACGAGTTAATGAGTTAAAATGAGTCAACACGTTTAAACACGAAAAAAATTATGTCGGGTTTATGTCAAAATCAGGTCAATCTGTTTTTGACTTGATTAACTCGTAATTGCAAGACTTGGAACTTGGAAGTCTTCCCATAACAGCTTACAAGACTTCAACAATTCAAATCTTCCATTCCATCCCTTGAAAACAAATCCAGGAAATAAATACATGGAATGTATTAATTGTAGTCATTTTGGGGGTGACTTAACTATCTTCAATGAAAATTTAAACCCTTACTCAAATTTAAATAAAAAAAAAAGAGTAAAAAAATAATTTGGTATCGAGCATCTTTAGTCTTTATTTTTTTTGTACTCAAATTTAAATTTGGATAAAAATAATTTAAAATGTTTCTCCAATGCTAGATTCATACGCATACCAAATGAAAAAAAAAACTCTTTTTTAAACCCAAATCAAGGGAGAGTCAAATTTATCTTCAAATATTTAATAGTGAGATTCCACCATTATTAAAAGATCTAATGATCATATTTTACCTTCTTTTAAATTTGAGTTTATCCTCATTTAAATTTGAGTTTCTCTTCCATTAAAGACTAAAATGTGACTATTGAGTCTTTAAAAATTGGTGAAATCTCACCATTAAAAATTTAAATATGGATTTGAATCTCTTTTAATTTGAGAAAAAAAAAATGAGTCTCCCTTGATTTGAGTAAAAAAATGAGTCATCTTGTTGGTGTGGACGTATCATTGTATAAAGTATTAGAAGGAAATTAGTTAGAATGGTTAATTGCACTAGAGGTCTCTAAAGTATGAAATTTGTCTCATTTTGGTCTCAATGTTTTAATTGCATCATTTTAGTCTCTGAAGTATTGAATATGTTTCTATATGGTCCTTCAAGCAGACAACGTTTAGATTGCTAACGATTTTTTATCATAAACTTATCACGTAATACCTAAATATTGACAAAAAAATAATTTTAATAGCTCTTAAACAAAATTTGGGTAGCTCTCGACAAAAAATGTGTAAGAGGGAGAGAGAGATGTTGGAATACCTGTTGGTGAGAGGAAAGAGCAGGAGGCAGAGAGGAGGAGAAGGAGAAGAAACGGAATTGGCTATTAAGGCAAGAGAAGAAGAGAAGGAGAAAGAGAAGAAACGGAATTGGCTATTAAGGCAAGAGAAGAAGAGAAGGAGAAAGAGAGATGGGTATAACCACAATGTGGTGGGACAACTGATGCTGGCCATGACTGATCACTACTCGTTTTCTTCACTTCACATCTCCTGTTCTTTTCTAGGTTTCTTTTTTGTGATAGATCATGAGGCGACCCTGTGACCCTTTAGATTCTTTTTTCTCCTTCCATTTTGTTTTCTTTCCCTGTGGTTTCAATAAGTATTTGAGGTTTAGTAAACAACTTAGGCCCCCCTTATTCTGGTATAGTTCAAATACTTTCTCCCCCCCCCCCTCTCTCTCTCTCTCTCTCTCTCTCTCTAAATATATATATGTATATATATCTATCTGTCTGCGTGGAGAGAGACATTTATCATATTGTGGCCTCTGCAAGCTTATCTGGGCTTGGAGACTTTGGCTTCCCCTCTATCTCCGGTAAACTAATTTGGAATTTGGATCATGTGTAGTCAGCATTGTGTTATCAATGTTACGTGATATCATTATCTAATTATACTGACCAAATTAAGAGACAAAAATAAGAGACCAAATGACTTGGCGATTGATATGTCAAAGATGATTAGACAAAATTCAGTTTTGACTTAAATTAGAAATTTTCTCCCATAATCTAAGCCATAAATCTAGGAGACTAAGCAACTTGGTAACAACTCGCACCAAGACAAAGAAAACGGAGAGAGAGAGAGAGAGCTATTTCACACAGTGGCATCGCCATCTTCCCTGCAATTGACGACTTAGACCAAAAGAGGAGAGAGATAGCTGTTTTACACTGTGTGTATAATTTATTTGACAATAGGATTTACCGAAGTGGGGAAGACGATCATTTAACTTGTTTTAGTATTTGCTGATCTTTCTCCTTGATTTGGCAGTATCTCTCCCAAATTTATGGCTTCGATTATGGGGTATAAAATTTTCACTTTACTTCAAAATTGAATTTTGCCTAATCAGCTTTGACATGTCAGCCATCATATCATTTGGTCTCTTATTTTGGTCTTTTTATTTGGTCAATGTAGCATTACTCTTAACAATTGTGACTCCGGACATTGCCATAGAACTTAAGGCAAATGCCAGTTGGATTTTTAAATCAGCAGATTAGGGGTCCCTTCTGAGCTTCCTAGGGGCTGTAAGGAGTTCAGATGAAGGTTTCCTTCCGGACCTGCATGGTAATTTTCTTGAGATTGTTACGATAGTGTTAGGATAATAATTCATTCATTATATTATTATTGATATGTCATGGTTATTTGTTAGGTAAGTATAGATATTTAATAAAGTACTTCAAGAGTTGAATGGCAAAATTGGAAAGTTAATGATTTTTAATTTTCAGCTCTTAGTACTCAACAAACATTTTTAGATTATTTTTTTCACATTATACCATGAATGTCATAAATTAGTTTCAAGTTGAACCTTCAACTAACATCTGTTTTAAATTCTATTAAAAATTGATGCACATGTTATTCAAGGATAGGAATGGTGACTTTATATTTTTGCCCAAAAGCAACATACGTAGGTGACAAGTGTATCAATTTTTAACGAAATTTAAAACGGATGTTAGTCCGAGGGCCATATTGATATCAATTTATGACATTCAGGGTGCAATGTGAAAAAAATAATCTTTTAGGGTGTAAAATGAAAATCAAGACATCTTTCGGAGTACAAAATACAAAAACCCCTTAAATAAATACAAGATTTGTAAATTAGAGAAGTGTGAGGAAAGGATGGATTGTCATTCACTTGAAATAAAACCTGATTTCTATAATAATATAGATAGATTAGAGGGTATCAGGCCCTGGAGGCTGGCACCATACTCTACCCTGACCTTGTAAATCTTGGCACCATACTTTCCATCCTCAAAGTCGTAACTCTCTTCCATGGGTTGTATGGGTGTAGGAGCATATTGTGGACCTGCAAGGTATTAACATTGTATAGATTGGTTGTAAGCCACTGTGTCATGTGTAAGAATGCTGAGCATATGAAGACTAGAACTCATTTTTATATTATTTGGTGAGCATATGAAGACTAGAACGCAAGTCGGTTTTGAATTGCTCCAATATTATTTGTTTTTTGTTTAAATGTTGTTGTTTTTGATTTTGAATGTTACTATTTTTTTATTTGAATGCTTGATAAGCTATCTATGTTTGATTCTCAATTTTGTTCAATGTTCTATGCTACTAGTTGTCGTAGTTATGAAGACTCGAACTCAAGCACTAAGCGAAAAAATCTTACCACATGCCCAACAATTCATTAGTCTTTTATCTCTTTATATAAGTTTTTTTGTATATTCTATGCATATCGATGTTGAACCATTTTGTATCCGATAAATGTTTAAGTGTCAAATATAATATAATAAATTTAAATGTGTTATGTTACTTTTATCAAATGAAAAAAAAAAATTTTAATTTATAGTTAAGGTGTCTACTCTGAACAAAATTTTTGGCTCCGCTACTAATAATGGTCATACAACGTTAAAAAAAAATACTTTCCATTTAATTTTGAAATATAGAATTCACAATTGAATTAGTCGCCCAAAATCTAATTAACATCACCCAATTGGAACCTTGACTTATCTTAATTATAAAAGACGGAGTAAAATGGTTTAAACTTGTAGACTATGAGGTCATAAATGCTATATGCATAACATAGCATAGATATCGTGGATCGTGGTGCTTACAAAAAAATCAACTAGAGTAGGATCAAAAGAGGTTGCAGATGCTTAGTTTCCAAGAAATGACTATTCTATTTAGGGGTGCAACTTGGGCGGGTTGGGCGGGTTAGACAGTCAACCCTAGCCCAACCCTAGATATATAATCTTCAACCCTAACCCTAACCCTAACCCTAACCCTACCTCGGGTTGAGAAACTCAACCCGAGCCCAGCCCGAGTTTAATTCGGGCGGGCTCGGGTTGAATTCGGGTTCACTGCAAGAGAGACAGAGAGAGGGGGGGAATAATTACAAACTCAAAAAACAATCCATATATTTCATTCATAACAGTGCACGATTATTGATCATCTGTTTTCACACCAAAAAACTAGTAATCTCAAAGTACAATCCCAGAAAACATAGAAATTAGACTCATAAAAATATTAAACTTAAAACATCACACTATCACACTAATTGAATTCGGGTTCGGGTTGAAATCGGGTTGCCGATGCCTCAACCCGAGCCCGACCCAAATTGAATTCGGGTTGAAGTTTTTTGACCCAAGTCCAACCCAAGTATTAAAAACCCTAGCCCAAGCCCTAATTTTTTCGGGTTGGGCTCGGGTTGAAATCGGGTTGCCCAACCCAAATTGCACCCCTAATTCTGTTGGTAAGGGTAGAGGTACTATTCATTTTTAACGACAGGCACGACACCTCGCACGAGGCAAAAATGACATGAATATGATACGAGTATCACAGATTCTGTAACGACACAATACGAATGAAGATGACACGAACCTGTTTACCTCTTATGAATACTTTTGATTGATCCACAATCACACCAGCGTTGTTCTAGGATTAAAAGTAATTCTGTGGTATCATATTTTTATTTTCATAAATTTGTAAATTTTTTATTTTTTATTTTAAATTATTTTATTCATTTTATACTTATTGAATATAAATCAATCATTAATTTGGGTATACAAAAAATGAACACGATCGTTGTCTATTAGATTGTGATAGAACTGAAAAATACTTAAAACAATTGTCATAGTTTAGGGGTATTTATGAGATTTACCTAAATTGAAATTCTTCATAGGCCCACTTACCGAATCAACCTTCTCTCTCTCTCTCTCTCTCTCTCTCTCGCGTCCTTCGCGTCATTTTTGTTGTAGTGTACACTGCCAGTACCAGAAACAGGAGGAGCTCTCTCTCTCTCTCTCTCTCTCTCTCTCTCTCTCTAACACACACACACACACACACACGGACAATCTATGTATCAGCATTCATAAGGTTTTGATCTTTCTCAGGCATATACCTATACATCCATATGTGTATATGGCGATCACTGCTTCTCTCTTTCTCTTTCTCACACACAAACATACACACACTCTTAACGTGAATCGGTATCATTCCTTTCAATAATTTTTGTTCTCGTTGTCCATGTGAAGAACTTGTTGCTCTGTGGCAAAATCGGGAAAATGGCGGGAAACGATTGGATAAACAGTTACCTTGAGGCGATCCTGGACGTCGATCCAGGAATCGACAATGCGAAATCATCGTTGCTGTTGAGAGAGAGAGGACGATTCAGTCCCACTCGATACTTCGTCGAAGAAGTCATCACCGGCTTTGATGAGACCGATCTTCATCGATCTTGGGTTCAAGTAAGCCTCGATAAACTTTCTCCAATTCTCATTTCTAAAACTACTCTCTCTCTCTCTCTCTCTCTCTCTCTCTCTCTCTCTCTCTCCAATACTATCACGCTCGTGAATGTGTATATATGTTTAACGTCTATATGTTTGGAATATATGCGCAGGCTTCATCGATTCGGAATTCACAGGAGAGGAATACGCGTTTGGAAAATATGTGTTGGCGTATTTGGAATTTGGCTCGCAAGAAGAAACAGGTTTCGTTCTCATTTGATTTTGTTCTCCAAATTTAATTTTTCTGCAGTAAAGATAATATGGAACATTTGTAATTGAGTATAATTTGATTGATTTGAATGTGGAAGATGATAACTTAAAAAACTTTCTGTGATGTTATAATGCCTATCATGCATAATTGATGTCAATATATACTTTAAGGATCACATTATTCCACTATATATTCCTCGAATATGAATTTGAAGACTTCGAAGATCTCGCTGGCTTAACTGTTCTTTAGTTATTTGAACTGATTAAGCATGATGCTCGACTTTCAACTGATTTGTTGATTATAATTGGGAATGCGCCATTAAACCATAAATAAAGTAAGCATATAGAAAGAGTATGTTGCTGTCACATTATTTGGAAATTTGATTTAGAGGGTTAAAATTTAGGATGAAATTGCTAGTAGATTTGAGAGCAATCTATTGTACCTCTAGCTATCCTAGACTTCTAGTGACATAAACTCAACAAATTGAGGAAAAATGGAGAACAAAGCAGCTATGATAGACCTATCTTATATGGCTTTTTCTTATCTATATCGAGTTTTGTATGTGGTAAAATCAACAAGATATGTTATCAACGTTTTCAGTAAATAAGAAATTCATATGCCTATCTAACCTTCAAATAGTCTACTAAAGCCCACCAAATCCCTTTCTACTTATCACTTAAACCCACATATATTTTGATATATTACTTGTACATTTACTCCGTGTGTATGTGTACCCAAATACACACACACACACACACGTGTTGAACAAGTACTCTCTGCCAAAGGTAGAGATAATTCTATGGTAGATTCAAATTTTAAAGGCCATTATGTGAGATTCAAGATTTTTTTTTTGTGGGGGGGAGGACTGTATCAAAATGACATGGCTTCCTTACATTTAATATAAACGATGAGGCTCTGCAAAGGCCAGGTATAGCAATCTTTTCAGTTTATAAATTTGTTGTACAATAAAAGATTGAAAAAAGTATCTTTTTTGGAGGATAGCAAGTTTGAACTTTAGCCTGTGATTGCTCTAATAACCTTATAATCTTCTTCCATGCTATGTAAAATGTGTAATGTTACTCAAGGATCCAAGAAAAGACGAGGACCTGCACAAGAACACCTTTAACTAATAAAAAAAATTCATGAGAAGGCTATCACTATCTTTGTATGTTCCTTCAGAAGTTCAGTGATAACTTTTAGCCTTTTAGGATAATCACATAATTTGGTTATAAATCATAAAATTGTTTATCCATGAGATCTTCGTACTTGAATTTCACAGTTCTCTGCATTCTGTGTCGTAAAGTCTTTGAAATGCTAGAAAATGTATTTCTCCAAAGACTGATCTCTATGTATTGTCCTTCCAAATTTAAAACCTTGCTTGTGATATTGTTCAGTTATTATTGTTTAAAATTTTATAAAATTAATGTCAATGTAATCTCATGTTTTCCATCTATCTAAACAATTCCCCATATTATATAGTCCCATCCTACTCTGTACACGTATCAAGCATGGCCTATATGTTTTGCCAATATTGTAAAAAATGGTGTTGCCCAGCGTCGGTAATGAATGGAGAACACTAGGAAGAGTTAACAAGGAGAAAACCTTTCCCATATTGTTTATTCACAAAGAGTGGCTGCCTTAATATTTGAATTTGCACTATAATGCTTGAAAGCTGTAGCTGTAGCTTTTATCATTGCATGACTACATTTGCTCTTGGTGTTAAAGTGATTAGTTTTAAATTACTGTCACTACCCTCTCACCCTTTCAACTTGGTTTCTTCATGTAGATTGAGGGGGAAGAAGTACAGCGTACAAGTAAACGGCACCTTGAACAGGAAAGGGGTCGCAGAGAAGCGACTGCTGATATGTCTGAAGACTTATCAGAAGGAGAGAAAGGGGACTTGATCAGTGACATGTCAGCCCATGGTGATAGCATTAGAGGAAGAATGCCTAGGATCGGTTCTGTGGATGCGATGGAGAACTGGGCTAGTCAACACAAGGAAAAGAAAATTTACATTGTATTAATCAGGCATGGATTTCTTTTAGGTTCCTTATTGTCTGGAAGTATTATCCAAAATCTTATCTGTTTTGTGGAAAAATTATCTCTTGATGTTGTGTGGTAGCTTCACATTGATGATGGCGTTTATTTCTTTCTAACAATTGGTTTTCATGCAGTCTTCATGGCTTAATCCGGGGTGAAAATATGGAGCTTGGTCGAGATTCTGACACGGGTGGCCAGGTAAATTTTGGACTTGAAGTTTCTCTACAAAAGTACAAATTGTTCACTTGGTTTACATCTAGTCCCCCATTTTCGGACTTCCACTCCCAACACATGAAGTTTTTAAGGGAAAATTTTGCAACTACACATTTTTGTATTCAGGTTAAGTATGTTGTAGAGCTAGCCAGAGCCTTAGGCGCAATGCCTGGAGTTTACCGGGTTGATTTGCTGACACGCCAAGTATCAGCACCAGATGTAGAATGGACTTATGGTGAGCCAACAGAGATGCTAAACCCAGTGAACACTGAAACTTCCATGCAAGATATTGGGGAGAGCAGTGGTGCTTATATAATCCGCATACCGTTTGGCCCAAAAGATAAATATGTATCTAAGGAACTCCTTTGGCCCCACATTCCTGAATTTGTTGATGTTGCACTTAGCCATATTATGCAGATGTCCAAGGTTCTTGGTGAGCAAATTGGTGGTGGCCAACCAGTCTGGCCTGTTGCAATTCATGGACATTATGCAGATGCCGGTGACTCTGCTGCTCTCCTGTCTGGAGCTTTAAATGTGCCGATGCTTTTGACTGGCCACTCACTTGGACGAGACAAGCTCGAACAGCTTCTGAAACAAGGGCGACAATCCAAGGAAGAAATAAATGCAACATACAAAATAATGCGGCGCATAGAGGCTGAAGAGATATCGATTGATGCCTCTGAAGTGATTATTACTAGCACAAGGCAGGAGATAGAAGAGCAATGGCGTCTGTATGATGGATTTGACCCAATATTGGAGCGCAAACTTAGAGCAAGGATCAAACGCAATGTGAGCTGTTATGGCAGGTTTATGCCTCGTATGGTTGTAAGTACTGCCTATTCTCTTTTATTGGACAAGAGGAGGCTTCTCTATGTAGATAAATTAGCTTTATTCAATTGTTTTTGTGTTGCTATTTCACTTGTTCGTTTATTTTACTACTTGCCATTTTTAAACGTATATTTAATGGTGTGCAGGTAATTCCTCCTGGAATGGAATTTCATCACATTGTTCCACATGAAGGTGATATAGATGGGGAAGCAGTAGAAAATGAAGATAATGCAAAGACTCCAGATCCGCACATTTGGTCTGAGGTTTTAACTACTCTTTGCTCTTAATCTATTTGTCTGTGAAGATAACAACCATGCAATGCTCTTCTTTACTGACTTGTTTTTTCCAATTTATTTTCTACGGCAACTTATCGGCTGTCAGAATTTTATTGGAATGTGATTATGATAGTCTTACTCTGTATTTGGGTTTTTTCATATTTGACAGATAATGCGTTTCTTTACCAATCCACACAAGCCTATGATACTTGCCCTTGCCAGGCCAGATCCAAAAAAGAACTTAATAACTTTAGTTAAAGCTTTTGGAGAGTGCCGTCCGTTGAGGGAGCTCGCAAACCTCGTATGTTTAAGCCCCTAAATTGCATTAACTGATAAACACAAAAAATAAGAGTATGCGAAGCAGTTGGAAAGGCTTATTCATTAAGGTAATTTTTGTAGTTCTTTGATGATTCATAGTTTTTACATTTTCTGTTTTTCAGACATTAATAATGGGCAATCGTGATGCAATTGATGAAATGTCTGGAACAAATTCATCTACTCTTCTTTCAATACTGAAGTTGATTGACAAATATGATCTGTATGGGCAAGTGGCATATCCTAAACACCACAAGCAGTCTGATGTTCCTGACATATACCGTCTGGCAGCAAAAACAAAGGTATGGTTATGAAATATTTTATTTTTAAATAAATAGAGGTAGAATACGGTAATTCACTTTGTAGCTAGTAAACTAATAAGCTAGCATGTTCCTGACGTGCTAGCTTATTTTGTATCCTTTAAAATTGCTTCTATTTTATTTTTTCTTTTTATGAATACAAAGCCACGTGCTCACACAAAAAGGATATGTTTGGGTAGTAATATGAATTCATTACAATTGTTTCTACTTAATCTAAATCTTAGGAGTGGATTATACTAATTAGATAAAGATTCACCTAGGACTTAGGAGCTTATCAAATCGCGTAGGTAGATTCAAATTTTTGCTATTTGATACCACCAATGTCCTGAAGGGTGTGCTGCCCGACTATCCATATGTACACAGGACAAGACATATATGGCACCTTATGATGACTCAGGCATAAGGTTTTGAGGTTAGGTCTGCACTTGAGCCAAGTCTAAGGTGCACGAAAGGCATATCTTTGAACTTTTCAAAATGGGTCCTGATTAATGTTTTATAGGTTATCATCCAAATTGGTTTTCACAAGAAATAGCCTTGTGCTAAAACAAGAAATAGTTTTATACTTTAGATTGAGATGAAGGAGGACTTCTTTAAGATGTTGCCATGCTAACAGAGGTGACATAGCCATGGATTTTGAATTTTTCTTTTGGGGGGGGGAGGGGGGTGGGGGGTTTGCAAAGTTAAAAAAAAAATACAGAATCAGAAATGCATGCATTACAGAACTGGAAGTCGATATTAATTGGTATTTGAGACTTTAGGCTTATGTTTGCATATATTGTGTGTGTCGCTGGTTATGCTAATGATTTGCTCATATCAGTTGGCGGAAGCTACTTTGGATATGGTACTGAAATGTTTTAAGTTTGAAAGTTGGTATAGTATGTGCTCCAAACAATTTTTTGACTTGGAAGGGTTAGTTGACCTTTGCGGTTCGAGTCATTTTTTTACATGATAGAAATCCTCAAAGAACTCTACACAGTGGAGTTTGAGTAAGTGTAATGTCCTTTGGCACTTCAGTTGCAAAATATGGTGCAGGCATATATGGTTGTCAGGATGGTTCATGAATAATTATGGAAGCAATTTCCAGTTAAATGTAAATCATAGCAAGATGAGCTGATCATGAGCCAGGCTTAAGATCACTCTGGTCAAATAGGGTTATGGTTCGGCTACATTTAAGTGGCTGTCTTATGTAGGTGTTTTTATTCATCTTGCTCTTGTTTATGTAATTGTTGTTGGTTGACCTTTTCATTTCGTTTTCTGGTAAGGCTTTGTACGGTAACTATTTTACTTCTTATTGTGGTGGCAATAATATTTTCTGCTTTCTAGAAGCAAGGAAAGAAATTTTAAACCTCACTTAGGTTCGCATTTAAGAAAGTTTTTATGTTCAACCCTATAGCCTAATTACAGGGATTGATAGCTACTTCGGAGTTGCAAAGTGGGAGAGCAAGGATGCATGTTGCTGCAAACAGTCCTTATCTCCAATCCCTAGTTTTATTGGTATTTACCTGTAAGGCACAGAAGTATTCGTATCCAATATGTATCATATACGTCTGGGATATGTTGCGTATGTGCCACCACTGTGTTTAGGATTCCCAGGGATATGCCAGGGTCAATATAATATATTTATTTTCAAAGGAGCCATTAACAAAATTATTTGTTTAAATCAAATATACTGGAGTTCTTGTGCAAGAAAACATATAGTTTTGGCCTTAAAATGGAAGATATATTAAGCATGTTTTTTTATGGCATGTCATTACTCTTAAACTTAAGATGACACAATTAGAAAGTAAAAGTAAGAGACGGACTTGAATATCTAAGATGGGTTGTTATATTTGGTGATATAGATGAGTTGTCACTTGAAATGTCACCATAATGGAATTCATATAGTTTTTAGTCAATTAGGGTTTATTGATTTGTTTAGTGCATCCTACATTATCAAGTGAAATATAAACAGAGTGGGGGAAAGCTAAAAAAGAAGAATGAATGCACGGATGCAATGCCATACTCTTTATTGAAGGTAGGTATAGTTGAAGGGTTGTTGCAAAAAACCTCGATAAAGTTTCTATAAGAGAGTTGTCTTAATCTCTCCATACTATGTTCCGGGATCATCATTATTTTATTTTCCCATACAATGTGTGTGTAATATATAATGGCGTATCTTCCTATATGCATATGCCATTTTCTCAGATTTTGTTGTACTATCGTATTTGTATTGTCCCCTACCCATATCCACATCCGTACAGATTGTTTGTACTATAGGTACTTCCAAAGCTGAAAGATATCACAGATTAAAAAGTAAAAAAGGGAAGCAGGAGAGAAGATCAAAGATAGCTTACATCTACTAAAGGCTTTTTGCTTGGTGATATCAAGCATATTGTTTGTTAAAGGAGATGATTTAGAGTAAATTGGTTGGTTCAATTAAACGTAGACTGTGGATCCTAATTTTGTGCATTAAGATCCTATTGATCTTTAAATTTAGAGCCTTCCCACTAGTTGACAATCTTTTGGCCCATATGTAGTCCATGAATTTTGGCCCGGAGAGGACATTTGAGGAAAGAACAAGAGCTTCAACCAGTTCAAATAGTGTTGCTCACCTAGGAGGGGCAGCACGGTTAGTGGAAAAGTGTCCAGCATTTTCTTTGTTTGTTGAACCTCCCTCGCTTTAGTTTATGCACAATCTCAATGAGGATCCTTCTGCTTGGTTATTTTGTTGCTTAGCTTATAATTCTTGTGAACTTTTGTAGGGTGTCTTCATCAATCCAGCTTTTATTGAGCCATTTGGTCTCACCTTAATTGAGGTGCTTTTTCCTTGTGGTCTACAAAGCTTTTACATTACTCATATTGATTTATTAGCTAATCCAATGTAAACTCTTGCTAAACAGGCAGCAGCTCATGGTCTACCTATTGTTGCCACAAAAAATGGAGGTCCTGTTGATATTCATCGGGTGTGTGCGTCGGTGGAGCCTTCTTGTAGCTTAGACGAGTTTACACATTTCTTCATAGGGGCTGTAGTGGGATGAAGTTTCATGTTGGTTTCCCATACTGATCATGAACTTATTTCAGGTTCTTGATAACGGTCTGCTAGTTGACCCCCATGATCAGCAGTCTATTGCTGGTGCACTTCTGAAGCTTGTTGCTGATAAGCAACTTTGGGCAAGATGCAGGCAGCATGGACTGAATAATATTCACCTTTTCTCATGGCCAGAGCATTGTACGACATATCTAGCTCGAATTGCTAGTTGCAGACCAAGGCATCCACAATGGCAAAGAAGTGATGATGAATTTCAAAATTCAGAATCAGATTCACCTGGTGATTCTTTGAGAGATATACAGGATATATCTCTTAACTTAAAGATCTCACTGGATGGTGAGAAAAATGAAGGGAGTGGCACTATTGAAAATGCTTTAGATTCTGAAGAAAATGCCATTGGTGGGAACAAGCAAATAGAGAATGCAGTTTTGACACTTTCGGAGGGCGGGTCCACAGAGCATGGTATGATTAAGTTATCAATGTTAAAGAGGAGGAAGTTCATCTTTGTCATTGCTGTGGATTGTGATCCAATTTCTGATCTACTTGGTACCATCAAAATAATTGTTGAGGCCTCGGGGATGGACAAGAGTGCAGGCTCCATTGGCTTTATATTGTCATCATCCTCAACCATATCTGAGGTGCACTCTCTTCTGGAGTCAGGAGGCTTTAGTCCTACGGATTTTGATGCTTTTATCTGCAACAGTGGCAGTGAGCTCTGTTATCCATCGTCCAGTTCAGAACACAGTTCTGGGATTCCATATGTAGTAGACTCAGATTATCGTTCGCACATTGATTATCGCTGGGGTGGAGAAGGTTTGAGGAAAACTTTAGTTCGTTGGGCTGCTTCTATTAATGATAAAAAGAAAGAAGATGGACAAGTTATTGCAGAAGAAGACTCTGGATCTTCAGAATGCTATACCTTTAAATTGAAAAACCCAGCATTGGTAATTCTAATTTGCATATTATTCTCTCTCTCTCTCTCTGGATACTTTTTAAAACTTGAAATATATATCTTGTCTGTGTAGGTTCCCTCTGTTAAAGAACTTCGGAAACTGATGAGAATTCAGGCTCTTCGATGTCATGCTATATCTTGTCAGAATGGTACTAAGCTAAATGTGATCCCCGTCCTTGCTTCTCGATCCCAAGCACTCAGGTATGCTATCTTTTCTTGTGAACCAGTGATTTAAGATGAGTTCCCTTTTAATGTTCTCCTGGTCTTTTTACTCGTCCTATGGTGTTCCCATGAACCCATCAGCTTTCTAGTGCATTATTCCATAATGGTTTCCAATTTTTGGTGCGCTAAAGTGTACGTTTTGGGGCTGAAGATGCTTAATTCTTTGGGGGCTATATGCAATTGCTAGAGTCCCAAACGAGCTACAGATCCTTAATTGCTATCTGTATTACAGGGAGAAGGAATAAGAGAAAATTTGGAAAATTATAAAATTTAATAGGGGATGTTGATGTCATTTCAGAAATCACGAGAATACCCTTTGGACTTGTCAGAAAACACAGCTTCCCAAGTTGTAATATAAGGATGTTGACATGAATTCCTTATGTTCTCCTTCTCAATAAGTTATGCCAAGCATTAGTCATGCTGGTGCTCCAAAAAGTGCACCAATCTAACAATTTAAAAAGGCTGATTTTTGGTGGAGATAGAATGCAACTCTTCATCACATCAAATACAAAATGCCGGCAGAGTCGTATTTGATGGTCATTCAATTTATGCACTGTTTTGGACTTTGCCACCCCACTTAACATCAAGTAAACACCCTAATCATTCTTATTGTGAAAGGTTGTATCGCTGTCTCAAATAAGTTATCATATGCATCCTATATCAAACAACATCTATTTGATCAGGATTGTTTGTTATATGGGGTACGTCTCTTTTGTGTTCTTCTTCAATGCTTAAGGATGAATTTATGACCAAGTGTCCTTGTTTTGTGAGTTGCTGAATTAAGTAGCCATTGCTGATTCAATTTCCATTTTGTGCCATTAGGATGCATGATATCCTGAAAAAGGAAGAGGAGTTTTGATGTCTCATTTTCCTTTTTGTTTTTGGACTAAGAAATTCGCTCACTTAAATTAGGGTCAGATTATCACATACACGGTTTCTAGATCATGAAATTGACAGGATACTTTTTCCCCCTAATTCTGACTTTGTCCAAAATAAATAACGCCTGCCCACATATCATTGAAATTCTTAACTTCAATAACTTTTGACGTCTTGGAATCTACATTTGGCTGATTAATTGCAACTACTAATTGTATTCTGAAACATAGTGCGACTGCATAGACTAATTCGAAAAGTTTTTGACCACACATAAGATTTTCTCTTATGAAGTAAAAGGATTTATTTCACAATTTCTACACTTCCACATGAACTGTGTGACACTATTGCATTTCTCTTTGCTGCTTTTTTGTTGGAATCAAGACACCATTCTGGAGTCATTTTGCTAGATTATAAGACATTCTCTTTCAGGTACCTCTATGTTCGGTGGGGCATAAACTTGTCAAATGTTGTGGTTGTCGTGGGAGAGTGTGGGGACACGGACTACGAAGGATTGCTTGGTGGAGTACACAAAACTGTGGTATTGAAGGGAATCTGCAGCGATGCCCGTAAACTTCATAGTAACAGAAGCTATCCTCTTGAACATGTTCTTCCAATCGACAGCCCCAACATTGTTGAAGCTGAAGGATGCAATAGCAATGACATAAGTGCAGCTCTGGGAAAACTGGGTGTGCTCAAAGGCTAGTAAATTACAGCTTTTCGCCTTCGTTAGATATTTGATTATTTTATAATAAGGTTTGGCTATTGCCGCCTATAATAAGGTAGCTTGGGCCTTTTCATAATAGGGCATTGCTGCCATTTTTGTATAATCTTGTATGTTTTTCTTTGCTAATGGCGAAAGGTAGGTCTGCTAGTGTGTGTGATCTAGAGAGTTAAAAGGTTTTGAGTGGTAATGTTTGCAGGCGGACATTTTGTATACTGCCAGAGTTTAGCCCAGTTTTCTAATTTCATTTGTAGTAGCAAAAGCCAACCTTTATGTTGTTTTATCGTATTTTAATCATTAATATTCTTGTTTTGATATTTTTGTACATCCTAATAACAATACTATTTGTGGGTATGTGATACATTTCAATTTTAAAAAGCACAACCGATAAGAAAAAAAGAAGAAAAATAAAAAGAAAATTAAGAGAGAGAAATGGATTACTACTTTAGGACATGGTTATATTATAATGAGATTTTCACTCTTAAAACGTTTAGGCTCTCATTTTCAATCTGTAAACTAATTTTCAGATTTTTCTTTTTAATAAAGTAATCGTAGGGTTATTAGTGACAATAGTTGTAACTTGTAATACTTCCATTATTAATGCTCCTTGCATCTGCTCCGAAAAAACATTCCGGTATTTTTATTCATGAAACTCGTCTCGCTCCAAATATGATTTCATCTCGATACTAACTTCAACAATATATATTAAGAAGTATTTTTCCTTTCTCTTGATTCAAAGGACTATGTATGCAGTGTTACCATTTCCTTCTTGTTGTACTTTAGGGTCAACCCTTGTGGAATCCGAAGAAGAGGTTTAACCCAACTACTTTCCAGTTTGTACAAATACTAAAGAAACAATAGAGAAAGCAATTTGTTTAAGTGAAACCCAACAAAGAGAATTCGAAAGTAGCAAAGCAGATGAGTTTCTCTCTTTTTTTAAAAAAAATTATTTTGGAAATTGGAAAAGCAGTTGAACTGAGAGAGAGAAGATCAACGATAAATGTAAAAACAAAAGGCAAAAAAAGAAAGAAAGAAAAAACTGAGAGATAAGAAGGCTTAACACAGCACAGCTCATGAACGGTCATGGTTTGGAATCCCACATCGACTCCGTAGAAGAGAAGGAGAAGCAAGGTAGGCTTATAAAATGAGATGGTTAAGCCCACGTATAACATACTTACCTGGACGGGGTTAATGGGTGATCACTCAGGCCCATAGCCTAGGTTGGAGACTTCCATTGCACTTTGGAGGGGCTTCCGCCTAAGGTCTGTCTAATAGGTAGAGCCTACGTCATAATTTGTGTTAGAGGGGGCCTGCGTTCGCGCGGCCCCCAACAAAGAATAGTTCAAATATTGCAAGCTTTTTCAAGCTTGCTTCAAATAATTCCAAATTCGTATTGGGCCTGGTGGGTTATAATGAGTAGATGATAGATAACTGGGTCGGTTGGGGGCAATAGATCTTAAATAAACTGGGAAATGTTTCATAAGTAATATTGTATTAGAAGGTATTTTGTGTGATGTATAGAATTTATTATCACTTTATTACTAAATCTTCGTTTACCATAATATATCTGGATAATTTTTATTATTATTAAAATGGTATTTATTATATTTTATTTATATAGTTAAGAAAAATGATTGAAAGTAAATTTTAAAGTAATTTAAAAAAAATGGTAAGAGCGATTACAAAGAACACATGTATTGTTTTAATTGGAGTGAACTAATTAAATATTTTAGTAAATTAGTATAGACTTCTCATCTCTAATTTAATTGTTTTATAATATAGTAAGATGGGTCTCTAAATTTTTATGATAATTACTTATAAATATCATTAAGAGGAAGAGGATACTTTCTGGTATTGCTAACAATTTGCACAAAAAGTAGCAGAAATAGAATTGTTATATATTTTTGCATTCAAAGGGATTATACATTTACCCAAAAATAAAGAAGAATGTGATTAAAAGTTTATAGGGCATATTTCTTTTCCATTAAACAAAAACTGTTTTCTTTTGTTTTGCAGGTCCCTTTATTTCATTTTTTTTTTTGTATGATGAGAAATTTTAATCTATAATTTAGGTAAAGTATGTGGATACACGCACACAAATATTATATGAATGAAGTCTATAAAAATCTCCCGGGAGTTGGGGTTTAATGTCGGGGGAGTGAAATTCACAGCAAAATAATTTTTTATTACTTTCTAAATGGCAAATTAAAGATTAAACAATAGGTTTTATAGGAATCTAGAAATGAAGATGAGGAGGGAATATGTTTGTACATTTTTAAAAAAACGAGTAGCAGTTAGTTTTGACAGAGATTTATGACCAATGATTTTAAGAGGCAAAATATTTTGGATTGTTAAGAATAAAAAGTATTATTGGAATGTCATACAATACTTTAACTTGAAATTGTTAAAATGAAATGATGTGTAATTCAAGCCTACTCGAAAATAATCGAGCTTAAAATTGAACTTAATTGAATGGCTTGTTTATGGATTTTATAGAGTATTAGTCAATTTTAATTTAATTTATTTAATTAATAATATCATATCGATCTGACCTATTTATTTTCGTGTCATGTTTATGAGTGTTCAAATTTCCGATTACACTAAATTTTCCTACCTTACTTGACTCTATTGGTCGGCTAATCGAAAAAATCGGGTAGGAATGCTGAAATTTTTTTCGATCTTCCGACTGAATCGGGTAGAAATGCGAAATACTCATCAAATTTTCGTATTCCTACCCTACCCTACCCGCATATATATAAACTAAAAATCCGAAGTCCATTAAGCCTCATCGCCTCCTCATCTCACCTCTCTCGCCCTCTCTACATGGTAGCTCGCCTCTCTGTTAGACTTCATAGCTCAGTAGCTCACCTCTCTGCTCTAAGTATTCTCTGGCCTTTCTTAAAGTTTCATCCTCCCAAGTGCACTCTCTTTCTGTCTTTCTCTCAGTTGATTGTTTGGGGGCAATTCGATGTCATTGAATCGATGGTCCTAGATAATGATTTTTTCGAATTGATGATCCCAAGTCCATCAATGGTTGGTTGTTTTGCTTAGGATTGTTGATTAGGGCTAGGAATACTATGATTTTTGAGATTTTATGACTGAGATTTTTTCGACGATCTCAGGTACTCTATTCATCGAATCCATAGTCCCAGGTTGTACTTCGTCGATGGTCGGTTGTTTTGCTTCGGGTTGTTGATAGTTTTTTTGAGATATTCTTGCTCTGTGATCATAGTATATGATTTTTGACTTTTCTGAAATTTTGTATATAATTTTCTAAGAGTATAAATTATAGTATATGATTTTCTGAGATTTTGTGTTTTATTGCAATTGTTTTATATTTTAGTATTATTGGTTTATTGTGTTATTAAATTGGTACAAGTTACTTAATTGAATTGTTAAAATAATTCAAAAATTAATAACTACAAAACTTGTTTACCTGATTTCCTATCCCGACTAATTTGGACGGAATTCAGGTAAGAATATTACACTTGATTGGATAGAGTAGACCAAAAAAAATTTATTCCGCAAAGTACTAGGTAGAAAAGATGGAAGACAATATTTCCTACCTGTAAGATAGTGTGAACACCCCTAATTGTATTTGTGCTGACTCATGTAACCGGTGAGTAAAATATTTTACGTTAAGATTTACATCTAAAATTTCATTATCATTTAGTTTAACCCATGAACATATTTCTTCTATAAACTAAAAGTTACCTTAATAAAATTAATAATAAAAATATATATTTTTTTAATATAAAAATTATGTCAATACTTGATATAAAATAATAATATTTTATTTCTATAATATTAATTAAATATATTAATTTTATAGTGTTTATATTTGATATTAACTCAATTTACTTATTATTCATGCTATCGAGCCATAAAATGATGAGCCCTATGTTGTTTTCCAGTCTTAATCAGCTCATTTAAACCCCCGTTCATGAACCGCAGTAGCTACAACACATACCCCTCTCTGGATAAAGTCCCACACCTCTCCAATCTCCATATTCTGAGAACCCAGAAGCATTCTTTAAACCAGAGAGCGAGAGCGAGAGAGAGAGAGAGAGAGAGAGAGTAAAAAATGGCCACACTCTTAAGATTCTACAAACCCTTGTTCCCAATACGCCACTCTTCACTCTTTCCCCCACCAAGGCTTATTTATACCCACACCCGTAAAATCTCCATCGCCGGCACCACCATTAAGAACTGTCGCAAAACCAGAATTTCGCGTTTCAGTTTGATGTGTCATTCGGAGCCATTGATGAGCGAAAATGGTATCAGAGAGATCAGCAATGGTGGAGCCTGGAATAAATCAAGGGAGCTATGGCTGTACAATACGATGAGTAGAAAGAAGGAATTGTTTAAGCCAAAAGTAGATGGTAAAGTGAGCATGTATGTGTGTGGCGTCACCGCCTATGATCTCAGCCACATCGGCCATGCCCGTGTCTACGTCTCCTTTGACGTCCTTTACAGGTCCCGCCCCTCTCTCTATTTCTCTCTACAAATATTTTTGTTTGAGAATTCCATTTTGGGGGCGAAAAGCATGTCAGTTCAGACATTTGTGTCGCAGCAATTGCAGTAATGAGTCCAAACGCGGCATAGTTGGAAGGATTGGTTTCAAAAGGGTGACCCAGGAGCCTCCTGCTCGCTTGGTCCGATACACACAGCCTTATCACAA
Organism: Ilex aquifolium; assembly: GCA_951799425.1. Lineage (NCBI taxonomy): Eukaryota > Viridiplantae > Streptophyta > Magnoliopsida > Aquifoliales > Aquifoliaceae > Ilex > Ilex aquifolium. Next base: position 12,159,062 of record OX637392.1, read on the forward strand.
GCGAGGCTGAAAAAATGAATTTAGATGATAGGTTTACGGAAGGTGCCATAAGGCTATCTCCAACCTTCTTAACTCAAATATTTAAAGGAGGACAGACTCATTTAAACAAGTGTAAAATATGACAGTTGGATTTTAAAGAATTGGAGATTTGAGTAAAGATTTTGGATTACCCTTGATATGAGTCAAAATTTGAGTCTACCTTCATCGGGTATGAGTCTGAGTAAAAGACTGGAACTTATTTTAGCCTGTTATTACTTAAAATTTAAATTTGAGTCATGGTTAAGGGTTGAAGATACTAAAAAAGTTATTGTTTTGCTTGGGGAGCAAATAAATTTGTAGTTTCAGTCTATATAAGCTCCCAAAAGTGTAATATTACTTCTGAAATGGACCTCAGAATGCTACTTAACCAAATAGTTAAGTATAGCTTAGGATTTGAGAGAAATGGTTTCAATGTCTTTTTTTCCCAATGCTTTCTCAGTATCCAAGCATTATGTTTCTCCAAAGAATTACTTTTCTTTGAGCATGTGTGGTCTAACAATAAATGTGTAGAAACTAATTGGAGTTTCTTGGTGTGGTTTTTGTTTGAAACCAGGCAGATACCTTAAGTATCTGGGATATGAGGTTAATTATGTGCGGAATTTCACCGATGTGGATGACAAGGTAAGTAAATTAATACTCAGGAACACTGGAATTATACTTCTAGCATTGTTCTTTTTCTTGTTTCCGTCTACTATATGAAAGTGTTTTAGAAAGATTTTGGGCATTCCTAGCTAAGTATCTGACTTTATCTCTCATTTATGATCGGGATTATCTATGAAGTTCTGAATATGTACTGGAGGCAATTCTGTTGGAGGATTCTTTTGATATTTACAGTTTCTGCATGGCTGGTGGTCTTGTTGAGAAAATGAATGGTGTTTACGTACTCACGGGTGAAATGTAACCATTAGATCCATGCAAATGAGAGTTGTCCACGTGCAGCATAAGGTTTTACTTTTGTTGACGTAATTCAACAACTGTGTAGGAAAAATCCATGGTCGAACCTGTGAGAAACTTACGGTCAACTCCATATTTGGAGCATATGGGACAGACATAACAAAGTGGTGTTGGAATTTGTAGTTGCTGGGTCGAATTGTTGCCAGTGAGATGGGCATTACAGAAGATTTTTTCTTCTTGCATTTGCAGGAAAAATATTAAGCCTTGGAGAGAGCTGCACACTCACTTTTCCATTCTTTGTTGGAGAGAATATGTTAAATACGATCTGTCTAGTTAAAGATACTTAGTGAAACAGTGAAAGTGCTTTGGATCCCAAATTGCTGACCCATGCATTATCCAGGGTCTACCATACCAAAATGGAACGGTCTACGATTTGAATCTTTCAAATTCGTGACCTCAAATTATATCCTTAACCCCAAATTGATCCACAATCTAAGTAATTCCAAATTGTAAACCTCAATAAATTGTAACCATAACTAGTATTTTGTTTATTTATTTTGGTGATCTTTAAACTTATATTTTGATTTGTGATATGAATGATCCGTCATACAAATGTTTAAAAACTTTTATTATTCACAAGTATTGGCCAGTATGTTATTGTGGATTATGTTTTTCTCTGAAACTATTATCCTAAATATGAAATTAGTTGACTCCATATTTGAGAAAGCATCCTACCTCGTACCGATACTCGTACTACATACTCAACTACGTACGGAATCAACTGACGATTATGATAACATTAGAGTATGGAGTAATGCCCTTCCCTAGAGCCCATAATAAAGAAAGTACAAGGATGTGTGGCCCCAATTATTCAACACCTCTTGACAGCTAAAGTTTCATTACAAGCATGTCAGTCAGCTTTCCTTTGGTTTCTCTAGTATCAAGAACTTGTTGATACTGTGGGAAAAACAACTAGAAGGTTTCTCTGCAGTTTGACAATTAAGGTTTTTGCATCCATCGATTTAGAAGGCTACGGCTGACACATATGCCAGAAGAGGGGAAACACTTAGAAGGTCGCATATTCGTTTGTTGATATGCACATTAGCAGAACCTGGTTTATCTGGCATTTATTGGGTTAGAAAACTAGATGGTGAAGGGAAAGGAGCGCTTCCTCCTCGGTGAGACACAATGCATTGACTCGAATAAATTACGCAGGTGACAACAAAATTACACATGTGGACTAGGTGTGTGTGTGTGCATATGTGCACAATAGTAGAGGAGATTGAATAAAGATAGAAAGTTTTTCAAGAATAAGGGACAAGGTCTCTGAAATTTTTTGTTTATCATCCTCCAGTTCATCTTTTCAGGTTGTCCTTTTGATTCATTTGAAACTTATATATAGTGCGACAGCGATACTGAACTATCGTTTCTTGATTATATACTCTCTTGACTGCAAATATTATGACTTCCATGAGTGATTGATATGAGTGGAGTATACTCGTTGTTATTCATTATGACTGCAAGTACCGACTGCTTGTTATGTATGTCTCAGGATACCTGAGTCTGCAATTTTCAAATTCTGTAGATTATTGTCAGAGCAAATGAGTTGGGGGAGGATCCCATTAAGTTGAGCAGACGATATTGCGAAGAGTTTCTTAGGGATATGATGTATCTTTGTTGCATGCCACCTTCTGTAGAGCCTCGTGTCTCTGATCACATCTCCCATATCATTGATATGATAAAGCAGGTAATTCGTTTTTTCAGAAATCCCCGTGGCCTCTTTTTGTCACCTTTTAAATTTCTTGTCAATAGATTGCTGTACTTTCATACGAATACGATCATCTAATTCTAAGAGTTAAGTCTATTTCTCTGATAACACACGTTTTTAAGTTTCACCACAATGTGGAACAAATTAGTGTTACCTGTCTATGTACATGTTTCAGAAATCCTGATTGTTACAATCCTACTGCCACACTGCACACGACTGTAATTTCTTTTGTTTTTCTCCAATGTCAACCTTTCTGTCTAAAGAAATTTAGAGGACAGTTGGAAGATTTTTCTTTCGGAAGGATTAGTTTTATTGGACCTTTAACTGATTAGTATTACTGAAATAGAAAAGGTTGAGATCATCAAAAAATTGATTTCATGTGATTAATGAGTGTGACTCGAGTGTAATTTTCATCTCTTTCATTTGGATGCCATAAACTACCTTTCCTCTTGGACTTGGTTAGACGTTGGGGAGTTGGGTATTTCTTTTTCTCTGGATACTTATTTGCAAATGAATGCTTCAGGTCATCCCCAAGGAAAGGAAATCTTATTGCTTATCAAACATAATAGGCTATTCTTCTGTTTTGTTTCTTTTTTGACTTCATGATGAGTTTCCTTGAATCTGCAATAATGAAGTTTACTTTTGATGTTTTACAGATTCTTGATAATGGGTGCGCCTACCAAGTTGATGGGGATGTGTATTTTTCTGTGGATAGGTTCCCAGAATATGGAAGATTGTCAGGCCGAAAATTAGAAGATAATCGAGCTGGTGAGCGGGTGGCAGTGGACTCGAGGAAGAGAAACCCAGCTGATTTTGCTTTATGGAAGGTAATTGTTCATTATTAATAATGCACATGCACATGCTACATGTGATGTGTCAAATCATATGAATCATCAAAACTTGATCTGACATGTGTTTCTGCTTGATTGTAAACTAATTCTAATCAATTATATGATAACAAGATTTTAAGTGGGGTTTCCAGGTTACGCAACATGTTTTATTAGTCAGTGAAGGTTAGGTTTACTTATGCCTAATGTAAATTCAGCTTCACAACTTGCCTATCTGTTAAAAGTAGCAATTCATCAATATAATTAACATATATACTTTATTATCTTGACTCTGCATATTTAGGCCTTAAAGAGACTTCACACAATGCCCTGTAGTAGGCATCTATTCACTTTCTCGACTTCATCTAGATCCATTGTAGTGTTGTTCAGCTTAATGCTTTCGCATATTTTATGGTACTCTGTAATCTGTATCGCGTTAGTTTATGCATGCAAGTGTTTGCATTGATATATTAAGGGACACAGTGTTATGACTCTTACCCTCCTTAAATTAGAGAGAATTTGTGTACAAGTTGCTAAAATTAATAATATAGACCGTGTAATAATATTGTGAGTGCACTAAAGCAAACTATAACAAGAGTATATTGATATCATATAGTATATGGTAGAGGCTGTGGCAACATTTTCTACTATAATGTTACTCCTAAGTGGACAACCACTTATATCTTCATCATGATTTTTTTTTTTTGCAGACTAGTAATACTAAAATGACAAAAGCCCCTACAATTAGTTCAGAGACGGATGTGTAATATTGGTGTTACATTAATTCAAGGGTATCCTAGTGGGCTGATCTCTGAGTCATGCAATGTAAAATGGGCTTTACTATTACTATACCCACCTCAAAGTTAGTCTGCTTATTGTTTAATTATCACATTTTTCGTATGTTTTTTGGCTATATTTCAATTGTAGTGAACAAATCCAAATAAATACGATGCCATGTTGCTATATAGTGGCCAACAACCATGGCACCTCTAGTGAGCAGTACAAATATGGAAGCAATGTTGTTTTGCTTTGTATAGTTCATATCTAATAGGCTTCCACAGTCGAATAAAGCATTTTTGCATTGCATAAACTGTTACTTCTTTTCATAATCAAGATAGTGAAAAATTGGAGAAAAAATTGAAATGAAGCAACATATGTAAATTATGTAGAAGTCTATCATCATTTTAGGATAACTAGTGTGCTGCTTATCTGTTTTCAGTTTTGTGAACTGCAGAAAGCACATAGTGTGCTGCTGGTTGTCTAATAATAGTTCCATCCCCTATTTAGTGTGAGTGTGTCTTAACTTTATTTTATTATAAGATAGAAAATAATGGTTTTTATGTGCTCTGTCAATTGCCATATTACGTATTACTATGGTCTATTTACTTTCATGCAGTCTGCAAAGGAGGGGGAACCTTTTTGGGAGAGTCCTTGGGGTCCTGGAAGGCCTGGATGGCATATTGAGTGTAGTGCTATGAGTGCTGCATATCTAGGCTACTCTTTTGATATACATGGTGGGGGGATGGATCTTGTGTTCCCCCACCATGAAAATGAAATTGCTCAGAGTTGTGCTGCATGCGACAAGAGCAACATAAGCTACTGGATGCACAATGGATTTGTCACTGTAGATTCCGAGAAAATGTCCAAGTCACTTGGAAATTTTTTCACGATTCGGCAGGTAAAATGATACTATATGGTGGGGAACCACCCTTTTTATTTACCAAGTTCAGGACCTTGGTTTAGTATTTAGTTTTGAATCAGCTTCAACTTTGTTAGGTTCTTGAAATGATAATACATGACTTTTTCTCAGGTTATAGATCTTTATCATCCATTGGCATTGCGACTTTTCTTAATTGGGACACATTATCGATCTCCGATCAACTACTCAGATTCACAGCTCGAAAGTGCGTCTGACCGTGTATTTTACATCTATCAGGTATCATAATCCTTAACTTTTTCAGTAAAAATAATGTGCTCTCTTTCTCTCTCCACCATTTGAGAAACCGTCCATATCTAGCTTGGATCACGTGGCTTCCTCTGGTTTTGAGATTGAATTTGGTCATTGACTGTTTCAATCAGTCGCATGGGGCTACCTCTTTTTATGACTTCTGCATGTCCTGTGTCCTGAACCACAAGCTTGAAAAACCCCTTTTGGGATCCGGTGCAAATTTGAGAGGAATGCACAATCAAGCATTACATTTTAACATGTTTTGATAAAAGTGGGAGATATGGTGAATATGTTAACCATTTTTATGAGGTTTCTTTGGTCACAGACTTTATATGATTCTGAAGGCATTTTAAGCCAGCATGATGAGGCAAGCTGGAAGGACTCCATCCCATCAGAAACGGTGAACTGCATTAATAAATTTCATGATGATTTTCTGACATCAATGTCAGACGATCTTCACACTCCTGTTGTTTTGGCTGCACTCTCTGACCCATTGAAGATTATCAATGATCTTCTCCATACGCGCAAGGTACTGTGATCTTAGAAGAACATTGTACAACTTCGTATATGGATTTAATTTTGGAGATGTATGAATGTTTTATTTTTATTAAATTCAGGGAAAATATTTTTATTTAACGAAACTAAAAGCTTTATTTTTTTTTAAATTCAGGGAAATTTTTTTTATTTAACGAAATTAAAAGCATATTTTTTTTTTCCTTGAAAATTCAATTATGGGTGTGTGACAAGTGGTTGGGTTTGGAGTGCAAACTCAGAGTTCGACTTGCAAATCTGGACAAACTGAGGAGTGTTTCCCTTGGAAAGTGGATGGAGTCCTGTTGAAACATTGAATACTGTCTGAGAGCTGAATCGACCATAGAACAGTTGAAGAAAGAATTCTGTTTTATCCCTTTTTTCCGGCCCAAGTTGTACCTCTGCTTATTACTTCAAGGATCTGGAGCTGTTTTGGGAGTTTTTCTTGTCTTAGTTTTGACTTGGATCAACTATTTTTTTGTTATATCTGCTTGCAGTACAATTTTTGTAACTGTGGGATTGTTAATTTGAAGCAAACTTTCTAGTGTTCTTCTTATAACTGATTGAATGCCCATGCAGGGGAAGAAGCAAGAATTTCGTGTAGAGTCGCTTGCAGCTTTAGAAAAGGCAATCAAGAATGTTCTGTATGTATTAGGACTCATGCCAACAAGTTACTCTGAGGTATCGAAAATGTGATTCATTCTAGAAAATTTTCTGTTGTAGTAGGTCAATCTCCAAAATTAGCACTTTGAGGTAACCTAATTCTAGTTTGTGAGTACATAAGTTGCAATTTTTCCACAAATGTCACGAGTCATTTTTAAAATTATACACTTCTGGTGTTTCCTGTTTCGTCATCCTGGCGTGCATTTGTTTACTTTGATGGAATTTGTTCTCGATCCTCCTGTCCCTCAATCATTACTACTTGTTTTCTTGCTTATGCTGCATGCTTGCTGAATTCTCAGTTCCACTCATTTCTCCATATTTTTATGTAACTCCAAGTTTCTTACTATTTTACAGTGCTTTATAATCCTTGAATCCTTTCCAGGTTTTGCAGGAGCTGAGGGAGAAGGCGCTGAAGCGTGCTCAGTTGAGTGAAGATGAAGTTCTGCAGAAAATTGAAGAACGGACTACTGCAAGGAAGAACAAAGAGTATGAAAAATCAGACACAATTCGGAAAGATTTGGCTGCGGTGGGTATTGCTCTCATGGACAGCCCTGAGGGCACCACGTGGAGACCAGCTGTTCCGCTTGCATTGCAAGAACAGCAGGTTTCAACAACTTGAATCTTCTGGGGTCATCATTGTCTTAACCTCGCATGGCGACATAATCAGATTTGGCAGTCTAACTGTTTTCTCCAAATCAAATTAAGAATGGGTTTAGAATTTTGAGATGTGGGCTGAATTCTGTGAGGTATAAATTTACTGATAGGAGAAGAGAAAGCTGGTAGCAGTGGAACTGCTGGTAATGTAATGAGACATTTGTTCAATAAAAAGCCACGCATTTGTTGCTAATATGCATCGGGTTGTCTGGTAATTTTGGTTTGTCAGATGTATATTTATTTTCCATGTGTGTATGTGAAATGTGGCTTCTATTTTTGTGGGTGGGGTGGGATTGCAATGTGGTGGTTAAACTCTTCTAACTTTTGGCTTCAACGTTGACTATGATATCTGGATTATCTATAGTTTTGTAACATCGCAATATTCTGTGTGAGTGTGTATATGTGCAATGTGGATTCTATTTTTGTGGGTCGGGTGGGATTGCAATGTGGTGGTTAAACTCTTCCAACTTTTGGCTTCAACATTGACTATGATATCTGGATTATCTGATAGTTTTGTAACATCGGATTCCTTTGTTAACTTTATTTGCTGTGTGAACCAAGTTGCTGGATCTGCAGAGACACTGCCAGAATATTAACGGGGAGACATTTCAATTGCAAGTCTTGGCCGGGAGGGTATATTTGCTCATACCTCTGGCTTGGCTCTATGGGTAACAAGTGGGACTTGCTCTGTAATATGTTCCATCTTTCCAATTCCAGGAATACACCAAATATTGCATGGCTTCCTCTGCCAAAAATAGATGATGATCATACCGCATTGATGGTATAAGGAGCCTAGAAGATAAATGTTGAGAGGAGGAGACTATATCTTATGAACATGTTAGTAGATGGCATTCATTATAATCCATTTGGTGTTCTGATTTCTATTTCTGCATGTACCATAATCCCATTTTTTTTTCACTTTATTGCATAACTTCGTCTTCTTTGAAGTGATATAAAAGCATCGCATTTGATATTCCACATCTTTTTAATTCAAATTAGCGGACAGGATTTACATAATTTGGTCAACCCTACGTACAAGCAGGGACTTGAATGGTAGGAATGTGAGCAAATACAATAGAGAATGGGGCAACTGTTATTGGGTCTGAGAGATTTTGTTCTACGGGTTCCAAGGGAGGGATTATCCCAGAAGAATTTACAGTTAGTATTTTTCCATTTAGGAGAACTGTTTGGCTGTGTAAATCCCCATTTTGGGCTGTTAGGTGGTATTCTTCTCTCATAATCCCACCAATTTTAGAATTCCGAGACATCCTTGCAAATTTTGATCTCCTAGTTTCATGTGTTAGTTGGAATGTTGATGTCTTGTTTGTGATTGCATTTTTTACTGAAACTCCGATTTGAACTGCGGTGTTGCCATCTAGGTTGATCAAGAGCAATGTGATTCCCTGCTGCAACATGTAAACTCAATGAATTAGTGCATTAGACATCCAATATAAGCATGCATAAGATACATACATAAATGTGTGTGAATTTTTGGTTGAATATGTAGAATTTACTCACCGATTGTTTTGAACAGTGTGAATAAGCACGCAATTTCTTTGTCCCTGAGAAGCTTGTTGGCAGAACATTTCTTCCCATCAAACGGTGCCAAAGAAGAGCACTGCATGATAATAACGGTAGGCATCAAAACAAGAATCCTTTTGTTTGTGTTTATGTTGAGATAACCTGATTCAAAAGGTGTTTATACTTAATAAGGGCCCAAAAGACTGCTGAAACTAGCACTGAAATATACTTTCTGGAACAGGAGACGTGGACGGGAGACTACATATGCCCAGGAGGATTAGGTTGGTTTTCATTGCTAGTCTTGACTCAAGTTTTCAAAATGAAGTCTAAAACTTACCACCTTCTCTGCAACACTAGGAAGTTTGAGGTAACGAAAGATGAAAGTATCATTTTATAACACTTCCTTTAAAGTACTTTTCTTTGTCCAGGTGTGCTTGCTTTTGTCGCATGTATAGTAGTACATATATGCATGTAAATAAATGTATCATTTATATACTAAGATGCATATAGATCACTTTTCCAAAATAGTAATAAAAAATGCTTTACGTTTGTAGCGAAATTGTTTGTTTCATGAAAAGATATTGAAATAAACATTATCGAATGGTACATAACAATATTAGATTTAAGAACTACCTGTAGTAATCAGGATTCGGAACAAAGGTGTCAGTGTTTAGTAGGCCATAGTTTCCACCAATCAGTGATTGCCTACAGTATGTTTTGGTATCATAGGATGATGCCATCCCAAGTTGATCCAAGTACCTGATTGGTTGAAATAAACAAGGTTAGTCCTCCACAGACTCTCCAAAAAAAAAGGTTTTAGTTTAGAGCTAACTTACCAAAAGCTAAACACAAATGCATTAGTGACAAGGTTATGTCCACTGTTATAAGCTCCTCCAGCCTCACCAACCCATGCTGTTGTTGAAGTTCCCAAACTCTTGAGAATGCTTTGGAGATTGCTAAAGGGCTGAGATCCACCATCCAGATAGGATGGGTCAAGTATCTTGTCAATTAGGTGATCATCAACTCCTATATACAAGAAAAATGTTTCTTTCTCTTTTAATTGCTTTACAATACCAAGTACATTGTTGAGGTACAAGAGAAAAAGACGAATCTGATGAACAAGTTTTTTGCATACAACGCGATCTATGAGAATTTTGTAGTAGCAGGGAAGGTCAAAGCGAGGGGGCATTAAGTTGCCCATCTTAGTTGGAAGAGACAATTCAATTCAACTCAAATCAACACTAATATTTATTTGGGTGCTTAGATGTAAGATGCTAGAGAATGAACATGTAATGGAAAAATTGTAAAAATGCCAAAATATTTGTTTAATATATACCTGGACCAAGGTTATAAATGTGGTGTGTGATGGCTTGAAGAGAGTTGTTTGTTTGCTGTACGAATTGTTGGAACCAATTAGCATCAAAGAATCCTCCTGGTCCAAGGACTAGGGGCTTAATCTCAAATCCCCTGTAGATGTCTTGCACTTTGTTTTGAAGACCAATCACATCTGAAGCATATTGAGCTGCTGAAATGCTTGTTCCAATTCCACTCCCACTCAGTTCATTCCCTGTTAAGCAATTCTGGTTTTGCATCAATTTTATGGACAGTTGACATGAAATAGATACTCAACTCAACAAAGCCGTTTTCTCAATTATTTTTTGGGGTCGGGTTTCATATGACATGAAATAGAAAATATATAAAAAAATAATTTAATCATCTTATCCATGGAAGCACCTTTCTCAAAATGAAAATGAAGAAAATGGAACTTAATGTTGAAGTTGTAAGCACAATGTAGGATGAAGATAGAGTCAATCTAAATTTGGGCAAATTTTTTACTTTCACCTCCTAAACTATGTCTCCAGTCTTATATTATCTCATCCACCATCGCATTTCTGACATTATGGTTATTGGTTTCACATTGTCACACTTCTCACACTTTATCTCTAACTTGATCATTGGTTTCATATTGGCTCAATTGCATACATTAGAAATGTGTATTTTACTATACGCATTGGACATTTTCCATTGAAAAAATAACAGATGTTTGGTTTGCTTCTAAGTACACACCTCAAGACATTGGTTTTTGGTTTTTTAGTCAGACACTATTACAGGGAGGAGGACAATGAGGTTTGAACTCGCGACTTTAAGGTCCAATAGCAGGGGCGGTGGTTATTAGGCCAACTGCTAACTTCAAGACATTGGTTAGTGAAACTATTAAAAGTGTTCTTACCAAGCTCCCAGCCATGGATTGTATAACCCTTGTTGACACTGTATCTGATCAGACACTCTGCATTACTGGAATTCCATGCTCCTACACCAGAACCATCAGAACCTATTGTTCTGCCTGTTAATGCATTCAACCCGAAAATAACCTTTGCTCTGTACACACATAAATGAATGGAAATCAGTGTACAATACTAAGGTTAATTTTAACAAAACTGATTGATTTTTTTTTTTTTTAAATCTAAAGATTTGCTTTCATTCAGTAACTTGAATAGTGAGAAGGGTTGGTACCCTGCCATTTTGAACAATCCGTTTAGTTCGTCCCATCGGGACATCGGTAAGCAACCTTCGGTGAACCCGAACATCTCTGCATCGTTTCTAACAAACTGCGTACATGGTTGTGCATTGCCTATGCTTTGGTATGTGACTTTGTCTTGCAAAGTGCCTCCAAGTCTAATTTTTAGGGGAGAGAAAGCTGAACAACAGCAAAAAAATTAAGCTATAACCTTTGTTTACAAGAAAAGATGAATATATGGGTAATTAATTTACTGTTTTTACAAGTTTTAAGTTGAAAATTTTCTTACCTTTGATTGCATTTAACAAAATTTTGTTGCCAAGATCCTACAAAAATAATGGATAAAATGAATGATATACTCAAATTGTCTTGCAATGTGCAAAATACTACTTATCCAAACATAATGGAAGACGATGCGAACTTACCAGGGAAAAAAAAAGAAAAAAAAAGGGAATGTAGAGAGCAAAAGGACTAGCCAGCCCAAAAGACGTTGAGACAAAGTTTTGTTGAGTTGAGTTGAGAGCGAGAAAGGATTGATAGTGATGCATTTTGACTATATGTAGGTATGTTATGTGATTATGCTGCTAGCAAGCTACCATGAGATGAACTGGACTTATGATAAGGCTTCATTTTTCTTCCCACGGGTGATCGTGTATTGGTGGGGACTCATCCGTATAGTGTGTATTACTTGAATTTATGATGGACAATTTACCATTAAAACAAATTGATGAAAAGTGTATTGAAGGTAATCCAAATCTGTTATTTTAATTATAAACTAATTGACACTTTTTCATCTCCGATTATGCTCTCTAAACCCCTATTTAGATGCAGCAAGCCCTGTTTTGATAAATGTCGACTTCTTTTTTTAATCAACGCGAAATCTTTAGGGATGTGAAATCATTTTGTCCTAGCCACTTACATCTTTAAAATCGTATTATATACGAGAATTTTATACACTGCGTACGATATTTTCTACTATAGAAATATAAGGATGAAATGCTATTTTTCTTTTATTTTTTAGATATTTTGGCTCTGCTATAGATGATGAACATATCAGTAGTTTGACATGAAACAAATCAATAAAGAAATTCAAAGTTAAATTTTTCTGAAACCAATTATAAACATAATGAAGAAACAAACAAGCAAAAATGCAAACAGCACCAGTCCACTACCACCACCATGAGAATTACCCAAATAGAATACGAACTTAACACAATACAACCCTTTGAGAGGCCTAACCACCACCACCACCACCACCACCACCACCACCACCACAAACAATTATTACCCAACAGAACAGAAAGAAGAAGAAAGTGGGAAAGCTAACCAGATTAAGAAGTGAAGCCTTGCTCCAGCTGCAAGTTCCATAGTCACATTTGTCTGGAGGCCACCAGTCCAATGTAGCACAAATGAAGTCTTCATCAATCCTACCAATTGAGGCTGTCCCATTTATGTAAACAGTGCCTTCAGTCACAGCCTTCGAGCCATGGCCGGCCAAGAAAAGCAATAAACACAACCCCAGAAGATTAAACAGATAAGCCATTTGGTAAAGATATTGATTTGGTTGAGTCTCTGTCTTTGTACTGGCCATGAGAAAGCATGGACTGGATGGTTTATATACTGAGACTCTTGTTGGCCTGGCTGAAGAGTTTTTAATATGAGAGAACAGGTAGACAGGGAGGGAAGGACTGGGGAGAGAGAGAGAGAGAGAGAGAGTTAAAGTCTTTTACAAAGAACACAAATTGGAAATGGGATGGTCCAGGGTGAAAACTGGATATTCAATGTTTCTCTGTCTCTGGAAACAATCAGTTTAAACATATTTGCATGTTGGAATTTTCTAAGTAATATATAATTTATCTTGAAGTTAGAAATATTATGCTACTGAGGCTTTGAAAATATAAACATATTCTATTACCCAACTGGGGGAACAACTTGTTTTGTTTTTTTTTGGGGGGGGGGGGGGGGGGGGTGATTGTGGCAGTAAGGCAGAGAAAAATATTACTTAAATACAATAGAATTTGGGGTTGTAATGAATTGCTTCTTGAACTTTAATACTTGTTATTAAACCCACTTCGTTTAATACTTGTTATTAAAACCAACACCCACTATTTAATACTTGCTATTAAACCAACTCAAACTGAACCTGTTATATTTTTGAATTGTGTATAAGGATCAGTGTGCTACACGCGCAAGATTTGTTTGACGATGTAAACATTTATTTGTTATCTTTTTAAGCTTGAATTGTCTTTTATAACGTTGGATATATCACCAATATCGTTTTTTTTTTTTACCAATATCGTTTGAGTACGGTGGTTTTCGAGAGAGAAAAATTTGTACAAGTTAGAACACATTTATCGTATGTATAAGAAAACATACATTTCCAAAATGACATCGTTTTAAGAACAACACCTTGCTTACACTAGAGGAGCTCTACCAAGTTCCAATACATGTATTTGGCCTGGTTTTTTGGATCAGTTTCCCTCTCTCTCTCTCTCTCTCTCTCTCTCTCTCTCTCTCTCTCTCAAAAGTAAGTGTGTTTTATGTTTTGTGGTGGGTATACAAATGGTCGGTCAACATGGATTTGATTTGAACTAGACCAATTATTTTAGGGAGGTTTAGTATCATAAATTTTAAGTTTAGAGGATGATGTGTCACCACTCACCAACCCAAATTACAATGGGGCGATATGTAGTTGACGCAAAAATTATTAAGTTGTGGTTGCAACATCGTCTTTTTTTTTTATTAGTTATTGCAATATTATAATGGACTAACAATAAGAAAAATAAATAAATAAGGTTTTGACGAGTTTAATTAGGAATAAAATAATGCTTTGATTTATTTTAAGAACGATACAGTCATGGTTAGCGGCACAGACAAGTTTCAAAGTTGCCATTAAATTTCGCGGATCGAGTCTCCTATGTGATTTTATAGGTAACATTTTTCAGCCAAGAACTTCGCTTATTGGCCAAATGGGGTAAATATAAATGGAAATGTAATAACGAACAGACTTAGGTCCAACTAGTTTGATGTTCACGTCAGCTCAATTCAACTCAATTCGGTTTTTTAGCGCATGTATTTCAAAACATGATTTTGTTTGGGTAGTATGAGTAATGTATCTCATTTTAAAATCAATCTTAGGCTAAAAAATAAATCTCTCTCTCTCTCAAATGGGTGTGGCTGCACACCGGTGTTTAGGGTAGGTAAAGTGAAGAGAGTTGCTAGGTGGATGACTCTATTGAACAATGCCCCTTCACTCTTGTTGTTATGTTTATTTGTGTGGTAAGAGTTTGATCTTGTAGAGGTGAGATAGTGACTTAGTGGTAAGGGCTTATCCTCGTCCATAGGTAATTGCAGATTCAAAACTCGTCTCAAGAAAATTCTTTTTAAAAAAAGAGTTTGCTCTTGTGAATGAATAGTAGAGGCACAAATTGACTTAATGTGAGAGAGAAAATGAAGAATCAACATATTGGTTGGGTGTTCGATTTGTTTGTCAATCAATCACTTGTCAAAAATGGTCCCATTGAAAGGAAATTCAACTCTTGGCATTATATTCTGTCTTCAATGGATGTCATTAATTTTAAGACCCACAAAGAGTTCAATGTATACGTTTTATTACTAATTTTGTCCTCATCTCGAGATTTGGATGAAAGAACTTTTAGTGATTAATATCTCGAGATCTCAAGTTTGAATCTCACAAGAGATATTTAGCTTGACTCGATACAACTAATTTTTGAGTGAATACACACATTCTAAAAAATATACGTGAAATCGATAACATTTTATCCATTGAAAGCCTAATTTATAAATCCATTGTGCATGAAATATGGCATTGTAATCTCAATGGTGTTGTAACCAGACAGGATGGTGATGGCTTTTTAAATTCCTAATAAGAAAGAACCCAAAAATTTTAAATTAAAAATCAAGGTGCCATGCTATTGGAAAGTCAAACTAAATAGAAGAGAAGATGCTACCAAACCCCCTTTTAAACAATAAGGAGAAAAACAAAACACAACAAATCTTTATATAAAATTCCTTTCCAAGGCCAGCAAAAGTCTATTCTTGTGTCATGCTTATCTTTTTGTTAGCCTCATGCTTGGTTAATCTTCCAACATCATCTCAGCAATGATTATTGAATTAATAATACTTATACAAGCTTTTATTTTTAGTTTTATTTTTCACTTTCACAATTTTTTTCCTTGTGAATTGGTAAGTCAGGTTTTTATTTTTTATTTTTTGTTGGAATCCAATAATAGAGTAACCTAAATAATATTTAAGTGAAAGAAGAAAGAAGAACATTATCTAATGGGGTACTTCTTGTAGTTCAAAAGATTTGAGTGCTAACCAAGGAAGGCTAGAGCATTGAACTTTAGTTATCCAGTCAGGTTTCATCTCCTCACTTACCCCCCTTACACTACCTTGGGAAGGCATATATGAAAATACTCACTTGAGTACAGAGAACAACATCATAGAAGTATTTTTTTTTTATTATTATGGAGAGGCATCCAAAGTTGGTATAATTGTTTGGGATATGTTACTCTATCGATGTACGACAAGTTCTAATATTCCTTATACACCACTCCCAATCGATTGTCGATTGGTAAATTGAAGATCGCTTGTGGAGAGGTGAATAGAAGATCTAGAAAATAGAATCAAAATACAATAAGGAATATTTGTGAAACGGACAAAGAAGAATTAACTACAATGAAATCGACGTTCATGACCGAAAGCCTCTAGCTAGTAAACCAACTTTGATCCCACATTCGTCTCAAAATCAATTGACAATACATGAATAGGTTTATAAAATTCATTTAGAAAGTGAAGTATAGAATAGGCATACTTAGATGTAGGCATATAAGGAAGATGACAAATAACAAGAGGGGCAAATGGAGAAGGGTAGATATAGATAGGGCCTTCTCTGTGGTCCATATTATGCTGTCCAGTGTTTCATATTGGTGGGGAAAAAAATTGTCTAAATCTATCTATTTTCTAGAGGGTGAGTCATAGCTTTCTGATAAGGTTGTTTAATACTAATTTGAATGTCATGTGCTTTTAAGTCACAGAAAGGGTCTCATGCAAAGGTTATTTAAGAATAATTTGAATGTAATAGGTTTTAAGTCACATAAAGAGTTTCATGCACTCTATGTAAAGATACGATATAACAAACAAACCTCGTACATTAAATTGGAAACATTATAAGCCCAGGTGCTCAAACTCAAAAGAGGCTTGAATTACCATTGGGCCAGGGTTGGGTTTTTCATGCCTTTGAGTTTTACTTTTTTTTTTTTTTTTTGTGGTTTGAGACCTTTTTTTCCTGTTTTTTTTTTTTTGGGTAAGTTGGGTAATTAGTTTTTCCAAGGCATATTTAGTTCAAGTATAAATAAAAGATGTGATTGAGTAATTAGTTTCCATCCAATCCAGAAAATGGTGTTAAAAAGCGTACTATTTAATCTTATCATTGTATAACAAGTTTGGATCAAAGTTAGGATAATATATAAATCTATAATTATAATACGAAATTTATATTTGGGTTAAGTAATAGTGTATGGTATTAAATTAAAAATGACAAAATAAATATTAAGGGTAAGAATTTACATAATGTGTAGCTTTTATAAGAAAGTGTGACTCTAAGTTTGTAAGGATAATAAAGTCATTGCATTTTTAATACTTGTTAAAAATAATACCACCTACTACATGGTATTCATTACTACCTATTATTAAGTGTTAAATGACAATAGTGAATCGGGTCAGGATTAATTAAAATTAATACCGGATTGCTATAACCTCATTCAAACTTAGTATTAAATTATTTTCAAATTAAATTAATCTAATCCACCCCCTTAATACCTAAATAAAATATACCTCCATTGTTTGACATAGGATAGGGAATTGGGAGGATTAAGAAGTCAACTCGGCTCAGTCCCCTCTGAAATTTTCAAAACTACCTTATACCCCCTTTAGGTTCTTGAAAAATGCATGGTAAGTCTGCCCTTGGATTTTAAAAATTCATATAGACGAGTGTTGCTCTTACCGACGAAGATACATGTTTAGATGAATTTGATGATTGAAAGAGAAAAAATGAAATTCATGTCGACTTATTTATTATTACAGGTATTGTAGCTCAATACATTGTAATTTTGTGTCCTTTTTGAATTGGATTAACTTCTTGTGTTAATGATTGTCGAATGCTTCTTTTTCTTTTAACAGTATTGTTGAAAGTTGAAATTCAAAAATATTCAATACAACGATAATACTATGTTATTAATTCTACATGGTAACATCAATCAATTAGAAACCAACACATAGGCCTAGTGGGCCCATGTTTATATGGGAAATAATAGGCACTGTTCATTAAATAGTGTCTTCCTTTCTATGAACTTTTTTCCTTTAATTCATGTACCTTATTTTGCAAGACATGCCCTTGTGTAAGGGCCAGTAAGAAAAATTGAATATTGATGATGTCTCGGAATTAATCTCCCAGGCCCAACCTGATATGGTTTTGTTGGGTTTTACGGAGTAGGCTTAAGAAAACTGAAGTAATGCGACGAAAGACAAACAATGTAAGTGGTTCACCCCAGCCGATGGACTTGGGCTACATCCACTGTAACGGAGACTCTTACTCCTTGGTGATCTCAACTGATTACAAGAAAATTATAGGCGCCGGGCCATTATGGATCTTTCTCTCTCTGCATATTTTAGGGTTAAGGGCAAATATATCCGATAGAAGGCTAGGAAGAAGGCTCAGGAGTCCATCTCCTTCCTTGCTTCCACTGTTCTCTTTATATGGTGCATTTCCTTAGGGTTTGTTGCTCTTCTTCTTGCTTTTCTTGATCTTGTGGGGACCTTTCGTCCTTTCCCTGCCAGCCTCTCTGTCCGCCGGCGGTACTGTGCCCACGACCACCTGAGTTCGTTCGGCACCACCTCTCTCTGCATTTTGCAGGGTGTAACTCTGAGGGATCAGAGCCGGTTCCCTTTGTCCTTGGAGCACGTGGCGCAATAGGGCTTACCTTAGGTTATGGGCTGAAAATCGGATCAGGGCTGGGCTGTTGGCTCTTCGGTCTCTTAGGCCCCTGGCTCTCGATGTGGGCTGGTTGGGATCATTTCCTTTGAACTTCGAAGTCCACATTCAGGATGTTCAAGGCGTTTTGGGCTCGGCTGTCCTGGCGGCCCTGGCCCAAAAACTTATCCTCATCAAATATCATCATCAAAAGCAACGAAATCTATATGATCCACAAAAAAACTAATATATCTCATAATAACTGTTCATATTTTCAAATTAAAAATCATCTGAAATGAAGAGTTTGCTATCGATAATTGTATGAATTGTAATCTACCATATAATTTTATTTATTAAAACCCAAAAAAGTGTTTTTCATGAACTGCATCTAAAAAAAAATTAGAATCCCATAAAATCCTGAGTTTTTCAAGACATATAAACTTGAAAAGGAAAACTACCTGATATGAATATATATATATATTTTTTTGGAAAAAGAAGTTTAGCGCTAACGTTATAGATAATTAATATTGTCATATTTTTTTCTACGTAAATAGTAAGGACTATCTACGACTTCTGCATTAATCTTACCTTCATAGTATATGTAATAGATATATTTCAATAAACGAAAACCTAATGGTATTTTGTAATAAATCGTAACTTTTTCTGTAAGTTGATAATCCTAAGGGATAGTTACATCAATTATTAATGTTTTATATAATTAGAGATATGGAAATCAAAAAATAAGAATAAAAGTTTCCATATACTTTTTTTGTTGCCTTAAGGCATTATATTTACATACAAGATGTGTGTATAGCTAAAAATATATGAGGGAGAGAAATAAATAGTCCTATTCTATATATGAATATAGATAGATATGAGAGAGGAAGAGATAATTTTAATGTTAGTCAAACTTCTAAAATTTAGGAGTTGTTAATTTTCAAATTTTTGTAATTAAATATAACTAATGAGGGTATTTTGGACAATGGATATTAAAATGGACTTAATATTAAACAAATTTTCTTGATGAACTTATCACCAAATAAATCTACATAGGGGGACCGGCCTCTAAATTTTCCTAAAATTTATAACTTTTGGGTTGTATTCACTTTTTGGGCTCACTTACTATATTTTAGACTCATTTACTATAAATAAGAATGTTGTAAAGATGATTCGTATACCTTTTCCCTCTAAAATTTTCTTTCCTGCTAATCGGGAAATGTAATCTCCAAAACTCGAGCAATTTATTGTTGGCACGATATGTAAGACACATGCGTACTAATTATTTTAGTGAAATTTGCGTTGTACCTATACGTGTACCAATACATAAAGTACAATCATATATTTTTTGTACTTTTTTTTTTCTTCCTTTTTTGAGAAGTTATAAGAACTACAAGAGGTCAAGGTTTTTCCTTTGGATGTACTTTGTGCCCAAATCATCTATACAACATTCTTGGTAGCTCATCAATACTCATTATGAACTGCCACGAAAACTTTGAACACCTTTGTACACTCAACTTTTAGCCTAATTATAGGATTTCTTCGTTTTACAGGAACTCTTTCGTGTTATCCGGGGAAGGTCACCATCGACCAAGTTCCCACCGGAGCAAGAGTGGACAAGAAGCCCGAGTGGAACGTGACAGTCGCGAACGAATGTCTATGCACTCAAGAGAAAGTGAAACTATCTTGCCCTTGATTTCAAATTGTAAACAAAGTACGTAAACCCTGAAGTCTTGTCCAAGTCTGGCAATCTGCATCATCAGCAATGGGATTCTCATCTATGGATATACTTCAGTCAGCTTCACTTCTGCTTGGAACCATTCTTTTGTGGTGTCATAATCAGCATAAGCAGCAAAAGGTGTTTGTTTTACGCATGTTGGAGCCATGGCTGCAGACCTTGACGGGTATTGAAGAGAACTAGCATTGGAGACAATCTCAATCCCAAAGGAACCATATTTACACAGTTCACCATCTGACAAGGTTTCATATGATTTGACAAATATTCCAAAATATAACCATGTAAGGCAAGATATAATGATGAAGAAGCTGTTAATAGAAACCTTAAACAAGGTCCATTAATATCGGATACTGCAAATTTCCCTACTCTGTGCAAACAGAGAACCCGAACAAGAACCACCCCTTTCTGTGTTCCTACTAAACCCAAATTCCCACCCTACTCACCAAAAGAAAAATGCAAAATAATGCAAAAAAAAAAAAACACTAATTGTTCTCATTTCCTCTTCTTAGCAGGTGGCTGGGGAATCTCTTCCTCCTCCTCTTCTTCCTCATCGTCGTCATTGTCCTCGTCGTCATCAGTATCATCATCATCCTCGTCGTCATCATCGTCATCGTCCTCATCCTCGTCCTCGTCCTCGTCCTCGTCCTCGTCCTCGTCCTCGTCCTCGTCACTTCCACCCTCGCCAGTGGCCTCGGGCTTATCTTCAGGATCCCCTCCACCATCATCATTACTTCCCTCTTCATCTGATAATTTATCCTCCTTGCCATCAAGATCCTCGTTCTGTTCATCCTCACCATCATCGCCCTCGTCATCAACTTCAGCTTCACTGGCATCTTTAATCTCTGGATCAGGCTGTTTTTCCATGTTCCGATCAGGTATTGAAACCCTGAAAAATGATCAATTGTCCAATTGAGATCCTCATTTTATAGTAGCAATCAAGGAACCAAAACAAGTCAAAACATCTACCTTTCAATAGCACTAGGTTCCTTGACGAGCACATCAATGTCACTTGGCAAAGATCCCATCTGAAACAAACCCATAAACATGCTGATTACATATACAGCAAATATCCGTGACCAAAAAAAAAAAAATCCACAAAGCACCCATATTGGACAAGCATCGAAGACATGGTGAAGTACATATAAAAGGATTGTGCAACAGTGAGATAAATAGACATCTTATCAAGAAGTGCCATTTTTGGTATTGCATATTTAATAACCAAAGAATGATTATGGCAAAGGTTTAACATGATAACGACTACTTAGATAAAAACAGATAACGGAAAGAAATTATAAAAATAAAGACCAAAATCTCTTTTTGAAACTATAAAACTTCAGACGTCAAAAGTTAAAACTGTAAATGGGATTTAAGCAACTTGGATAATGAAGACTGAAATCTAACCACCAATAGTATGCACAAAAAATACCTCACTTCTATTCAAGCAAGTCGAAGTTACCAAGCATATAAGCTACAATTCAACCTCCCTATGGAAGCAGAAATAAAGAACTCGTTCTCTTGATAGTTAACAAGTCACAGTCGTATTTCTTACTAGCCTGATTGGGGCCTCTGGGACACCAATACACGAGTGACAAAAACAAGAAAACCAATGAACACATAATAGTGTAGATAAAGGAGGAAAAATACACCAAAATGATTATTTGTAGGGCAAAAAGTAGTTTCACAATAATTATTCTTAGAAAGCTTAGCTTGATGATGACAAAATTCTGCCCAAGGAGAGAAGAGAATGCAAAATACTTCAAGTTTGGATGCAAACAGATTTACAACAAAACCTAGTGCCATTTCATTAAAAAAAACTGAAAAGGTATATGATGAAATAGCATACAAGAACTTCAACCAATACACAAGTATTTTTAGCTCTCAAATATATCGTACATATTTGTGTGCTAGCAACAAAGACATTGTGTGACAAGTAATCACTACATAAAGTATAGAAAGCATCCCTGCGAAACTGCAGGAAATAAACAACTCTTTAAAACAATAGAGATTGGAATTGCTTGTTTTCTGGAAATGTCTCAGTTGAACCTGAGTTGTCAGGCCGATATCTAAAAAATAAATCTCAAAAAAGGTAAGCCAAAAAGGGTCAATCAAGAGAGGTGAAAGGAAAGATAAGATAACTTATTAATTTCCTTAATTCCTCGTTAGATACTTAGGTGGAAACAACATAAATACAGGAAAACATCTGTCGAGTCAGAAAGAATCTCGAGTAAACCTTTAAAAAGTTAACTTCTCTCCTTTCCCTTATTAATTTATTTATCTTCTTTCCCACTTTGTAGTTCTGAAAAAACAATGTATGCCACAATTGATCGCAATAAATTAACAAAAACAAAAAAAGAATTAAAGCCTACCTATGTATTGTTTGACTTTTCACAAGAATCACAAAGCGTGGTAAAGCCAAAATGCCTACACATTCAATGCTTAGTTTAATTGGCTTTTAAACATCATTAAATATTTGAACCGAACAGAGATAGTTTCCTCTTTTTCTCTACTTTATTGGCTAATAGACAGAAGGCTAACTAGCTAATTATATATGATAGATGATAAAAAAATACGATTATTCAATGATTATATACTCAACCAAAATAATTAGCATTATTCTGCAAAAAGAGAGTATGGACAAATAAAAATATCCGTTGTGATATACCTAATCGTGCACAAATGAAAAACAAAGGCGTTATAGCACAACACAAATACCAATCAAGAGAGAATTAATCAGAAACACTAGGTAACAAATTAAGCAGAAACACGGGTATGTACACCACCAAAACATCTACAGAGATATCCATAGGGACTACATTAAGACCCTTGTCCACGACACTAAAATTTACAGCTAAAAAATGAAAAAAACTAAATCAGGGCAATAAAACCCTAGCATTCAGAGGCACACATGCACAAAATATAAAACCCAATGACGCACGCCCACAATAGAAAATTTCAAAGTCACAACAGAAGCACCTAGAATAAATTATAGCAACGCCTGTTATTCAAAGATTTCCCATTATGATCGAAATCAAAACCCCACCTACTATAATCACACAGGCCACAGCTCAAAGATTTCAATATATATACCACAAATAATCAAAATCAGATAGCCAACCATATGACCCCAATTTAAAAAAAAAACCAATTATCCGAATCCACATCAGAAAAATTCCAACTTCACAACAGGAACAAATCCAGAAAATGCAGAACTACAGCAAAAAATGGAGAAAACCAGAGAGAATGAGTGAGTGACTGAGTGAGTAAGGGGGTGTGTGTGTTATATACCATGAAAAGAAGGCAAGCAAGTGACTTGGCAGCTACAATGACAGTCTTAGCCACCAAAGCCTCCATAGCAGAGCACACAAGCCTCTCCACCACAGCAACGTCAGAGCACAAGCCCTCCATCTCCATACCTACAAAAAAGACCTAGAGAGAAGCAGTAAGTGTATAGAGAATTTATAGTGAGTAAGAGAGAACATAAGCACTTTGAACAGGAGAGAGAATCAAAGACAGAAACATGGAAACTCCATAAAACCCTAAAATGGGTCTCCAAACTTGGGGTTTATCTATATACTATCTTGGGTTTTTGAATTGACAGATGAGAGATACTTTGACAGATAAGAGTAAGACCACAGTATTAAAAATTAATTATTATTATTTATTTTTTGAACTAATTACTATTATTTGGAAAAATAAATAATGTTTGATTATAAACTTTACTTTGATTTACTTATAATTATTAAACAAAAATAAAAATAAATTAATCTAATAAGATAGACTAGTTTTAGCTTAGTATCAAATTTAGCAAAAGTTGAGAATTTATTTAAGTAACTTATGATCTTCCACACGATTACACGTGTGTGTTTAATTTCATTATAGCATAATGAAATAAAAGACGGCGAATTATATGTAATTATGAGTATTTATTTAAGATAAAAAGAGGAGAGGGATTACTAAATATGGACACCAATCCCTCTCCTTTTATTAGTACAATAATAATGCAAATTCTTTTGGGGGCTAATATCCATTTTAATTGTTTAGGCTATTTGGGCTATAATTGATAACTAATAGAGCCTTCTATTTTTATTTCTATTTAGTTTGACTCTTGACCAATTGTCAAAATTTTTATAAATATTTTCTTAATTAAGTGATTTTTCAATTTCTCATGTCTCTGTCTTTCAGAGTATAATTAAGGAATCGTACCGAATTTATACTTTTTTAAGATTAAGTCATAATTGTTTTGAAGTGCAAGTTATAATTTTAAAGGGCACAATCGATCGCAAAATATTATGTGGTAGTGATGATAATGGTGATAGCAGTGACAGTGGTGGTGCCATGATGTATTTTTTTTTTATCCAATAATTTGTTTTAGTAAATTATGATTTCTTCGTAGTCATATATTTAGTGGATATAAGTTGATATTTAATATTTTTTTAACTAAAGATGACATTTACTTAACCACTTGTATTCTTAATATTTTTTTATAGATTTCCAAAAATATATATATTTTTAAATTTTTTTACATGTAACGCACATGATGCACTGCTAGTTGGTAAACAAGAAAAATAATTACATATATCCTCGCTATCTTAAAAAGAGGCATTGACTTAAGTTAAAGAAAGGATCTCTATATTTAAAATAACTAGTTGTTGCATGTGGACTATTTTAAATATGAAATATTATATATAATTACTATAAAGATAATGAACATCTTACTATTTAGATATTTATAAGAATAAATATATACAAGATTGTAAAATATCTTACTATTTAGATATTCCACATGAGAGAAAGAAAATATAAAATTCTAAAATGTGATAATTATTCACATAGTGTTTATATTACATTTGTAAAGATACTAAAAGGCATTATGTTCTCAACTCAACAAAACATAGTCTCTACTCATTTGGGGTCGATCACATGAATCGTCTTTCTCTGTTGTGATCTACAAGAAATTTCATGTTAATTTTACAAAACCATGCAAACCTATAACTATTTTTTGTCGAGCAATACTACATGGACTTAAAAAATAGATTTAAAAACTAAACTTGATAATTACAACAATTGATTTCACTGTAGGTCCCAACATTTATTAGAACCCACTACCTATTCAATGGTTGAGATTATAGAATAACAATTATAATTAGCAGGCTTTTAATTTTCATGTCTTGATATAAAATAGTTGGAAGAATGATTTAAGACTAAGTGTAGGTTTGATTATCCCTTTTGAATATTTAAAAAAGACCCAAACAAGAAGTGGATAGAGATAAAATACAAGAAGTGCAAAAAAGCAAGAACCAATGTAGATGTTGGTTAACCAAGCCCTTCGAGTTCTCATGGCACCTCCACCTTTTTTTCACTTGGTATAATGTTTCTTGCCTCTCATCTCAATGTGGCAACAATCCTTAGTCACAAATGAAGGTTACTAAAAAGATGTATCAATCATGACATTATAATCCGACTCTCTCCAACTCTTGAAAAATTGTTTGTATTAAAACCCAACACAAAGTTGAAGGTTGACTTTTGTGCAAAAGCAACATGAGGGTTGTTATTAAAATCTCTAAGGTTGAAAACAATTAAATAGAAGATAGTATTGTTCCCGTATGACACGAAATAGGAGTAAAAGAGCACAGTAGAATTGATAACTAACTATATACTGGTTTTTTACCTAATAGTGAAGATCAACAAAATAATGAAAACATAGAGAAATGATCAAACTTGTTTGATACAAAGAAAGTCAGTACTGAGAAACCACAAGAAAGTAACTCAATACTTCGATTTAAAATAACACAAAGCTCATACCAAAAAAAAAATCCAAAAACAAAGGGGAAAAAAAAAAAACCTTTTGAAGGGGCAAGATATTATGGAGAATATATCCAGAGTAATGATTTCAGCACGTGGCAAGGTCACGTGTGCTAAATGATTAGCAATAAGATCAAATCGAGCTAAAATTGTCGGTCCAAAGATTAAGTGCCGACCTGTGAGCAAGACCAAGCATAATTAAGGAATTTAGCATCCATAACCAAGCTTGGCAAAGTAATTACTAATCATTAGAAGATTGAGAAAACCAAATAGGAAAACCTTAACAAGCATCATCAATAATCCCGAGGAATCAGCTAATTAGGGAGCGTTTGAGAGATTCCCGCCAATTAGCTGAAAGTCCGGCGTAACAAGGTGTACCACCTCTTGTTGCAACCAAGGAAAGCCCTAGGGGAGGAAGAATGATCTATAAAAGTGACCAATGTGATTCATGAAAGGTACGCAGAATTTCCCTTACAATTCTCTTCGGTCTCAAACATCTACTTATGCATCGGAGTGCCTTTGACCGATCAACCCCGATCCCAGGCGGTTTGTTCATTTTGTAAAGGGAAGTTGCGTAGCATACAAGTAATCCAACCACTCAAATCATATTGTAGGAGGTAAATTTTTTTTTTTTATCCCTTACACCTTCCACAGAATCAAGATTAAGGAAAGTCATAGAAAATAAAACCATAACAAAAAAAAATATAGCATATGATTAAAGCAAAGAAACACTCAGCAGCACTCATAAAAATGACAAAATCCAACTGGAATAAAGTTTGAAATCAAGAAAAAGGAAAAAGTTTACCTCGTAAAGCAATCTTAAGATGTGACAGATTTCTAGCATGGCCTCTTGGTGGTGTGACAACATTTCCTTCAACATTTCCTTGCTTCTGGACACTTTTCTTAATAGGAAGTGGAGAGATGAATTTGTTTGAATAGAAGAATTAGCCACAAACAGCTAAAAATTCGTATAATCTGCATATATTATCAAAAATGAGTCAAACGGGTCACAAACAAGCTTCAAGGTTTAAAAGAAAAGAAAGGGGGTAGCTCTCAAAACCCCTTTCACAGTACCATAGAATCTCAGGATTTTATATGTACTTCAACCAATATGCCCACCAACAACTCAAAAACATGGGTGGGTTCATACAACTAATATGTTTTGCATAGTCATCATCCTTTTTATAGAAATTACTCAAACAATTGGTAAAGGCAAAGACAACGAAAACCCACAAAGAATTGCAATCATGATTCCAGTTTCTAGGTAGAAAAACATATGATACTGTAAGAGAAAAACTGTTTAACTTCTTGAAATATATAGTAGCATACACTATAATATTTACACACTCAGTTGCTACATAAAGATCTTTGCAGTGGCTTCAGGGATTCTTCGTTTGCATTGTTGGATACACTTTGAATGATCATCCCATTTATAGTATTCTAATACAATGAATGTCTTTCGAGTTTCCTAATTTTATGCAAATGATGCGTTTTTCTTATCTTGGTATTAAATAGTAAATTAGATTTTTTTTTTGTTTTTTTTTTATCGCTTTCTTTTCCTGGATGTCTCAACCACCTAACATGTGATTGTGTAAGTCTTTCTACTATTTATAATACGCTAACAATCTTAGTTTTCACCTCTTATCAGCCTATCCACCTCTGGCACCATGTTCATTATGTGAGCAAAAGTAGGCCAACAACTACTTTGTACAGTGACAAAATTCAACATCTAAAGGAAATCTATTGGGGACTTAAAAGCACAACAGGAGAAATGTGAGAGCATAAATGTGCTTGATATCTAAAGAACACATACAAAACTTGGTAATGACCCCTTTAAAATTCTCTATCACTTTCTTCTTGCAGGATACCAAGCATCATCGGCAACGATATAATTGTCATTGATTTTACTCCAAGAACTTAACATGGTCATTGACCGATCATGCACCATCTCGTAGCACTTTAAGTGAAAAGGAGGTGTCGGAAACCAATTTTCTCTGAATTTCACCACTATTAAACCGCTTAATAAAAATAACCCAATAATAAAAAACAATGATAAGAGGATACATGTAAAGAAACAAATCTGTGAAAGAAGAAGAAGAAGAAGCGATAGCCTCTAAATGATGGTTCAGCTGCATGCTTTTTTTTTTTTGACATTGTAACTGATATGGGATAATTAATGGGTCTACTACTATATTCAATGTATAGGTAAATTCAGTGTATAGCGTACATTTGTAGTCAAGATTTATTCAATAAGGAAATAAACAATTATTTATCATGGATGAAATTGATGTTATAGAATTAATTAGGGTTATAACCCGTGCTTGAAGGTACGATAAAATATAAGATTCGAGCATTCAAAAAAATTAATCCCACTATACGAAATAAATTTTTTTTATTTCTTTGTTTCTTTCATTACATCATTTAAAATTAATTTTTATCTATTATTTTTTTAAAAATAACGTCAAAATTTTCTCAAAATGTATAACTTAGCAAAATATTTTCAACATGTGTACAATATCATCTCTGTTTCTTCATTGATGTTGTTTCTAATTTCATGTATACATTTCTACCTTTTGAGAACTTGTCAAATTCATGCTTATTAGTTCTATCGAAATTGATTGTCTATTAGGATGTAGCAAGTTAAGGAGGGGTCCTATAATCTGCCAAATGCTTAATTAATTGTCAACTTGCGTTTGAATACCTTCCAAATATGTATAATTAAAGCTTCACATACATTTAGAGCTTTGCATTATGCTCGCTGAGTCGATTTTTGGCTTTTGCTTAATGAAAACAAGTATCTTACACATATTTCATGACTCTTTCATAAAATTCAGATTCTATTCTAAAAAAATTTGTAGTGTGCTTGGTGTTTAGACCTGGGCAAAGGCTCCAAGGTGTTTATCCAAAATTCCAGATAGTTTCATTACTCGGCTTCATACTTGTAGTGGTTCTTACATAATGCTATAATATGTGATACAATTTTATCAGGGGGTGCCTTCAAGGATGAAGAGGAAGAAAGACAACTCCCATCATACATCCCAAACTCTAATCAGAGTGCTTACGGTGAAAGAGGATTATTTAATTTTTTTTATCCTTGGTTAAGTTTGCAATGTACAATTACCTTCTGAACAAAACTCAAGCTATTACAAGCTGTCTTGGGAATGATTTTCAATTATATGACTTACTACTTTCTCTTCCTTATTGTTTTTTGGTAGTTTTTTCTGACATTAAATTTAATATAATTTTTCATGATTTTTACCATTGGAATATTGTATTATTATTCTAATTAGGGATTGAAATCGTTTGTCTGAAAGATTGTAATAGTTGGTCCAACAACAGTTTTCGCATGTGCTTTTTGAAAATTTAAGACATACCTTTTTTTCCATATTCTTCTTCTCCTTGCACCCCTTGTTGTAGAGTGTGAGCATCAATTTGTTTTTGAGTGGTTAAGTATTTTGGATTGGTCAATAATATTTTTGCTGTTTGTGATACTTAGTCTTATATTCTATTAACCT
Source organism: Ilex aquifolium (assembly GCA_951799425.1). Classification (NCBI taxonomy): domain Eukaryota; kingdom Viridiplantae; phylum Streptophyta; class Magnoliopsida; order Aquifoliales; family Aquifoliaceae; genus Ilex; species Ilex aquifolium. The sequence continues at coordinate 12,188,471 of OX637392.1, forward strand.
TGATAATCAAGTTATTTTGTGTTGTTATTCCTTTTACATTTTCTATGTTTGGGGTTTTTAAAAATCTTGCAATTGAAGTTCTATAACCACTCATTTTTTTCGGAATGTTTAACAATTCACTTTTTTTTGTGGGTGTTTTATGTGTAGAAGTACCCATTTCTGAAAAGAGAACAAATGCCATGGATTGTCTTGTTTAGTTTTGTTAGTTATCTCATTTTCTCAAGTTACAAGGGATGGTTATTTACCAAATATAACAATGACCATTCCATTCTCCATAGACTTCCATAGGGTCCATAAGACGATTATGCTAGGGATGATTATTTATTTATTTATGCTAAGGCCTATTAAGGGCTTAATTATGACATAATTCCTCGTAAAGAGTTCACGTGCAACGCACGTGTGCAACAACTAGTTTTTAAAAATGAGTAATGTTATTTGAATCTAAATATCTGACTTAATGTATTGATCTAATGATATAACAATGACATAATATAATAAGCAATTCTACTTGAACGTAATTTATTGACTTAATTTGTTGACCTAATTTATTATAACATTTGAATTGACTATAGACCTCATCAAAAATAAAAATTTGGTATTAATCCAATAGTTATAATAAAAATGCATCACTGAGTCAACAAATTAGGTCTAAATAACATTAATCCTAGTGATATTACAGTAATACTATTTGAATCAAATTTGCTGATCTAATGAATTACAACCATGAAATTGATAGAGGATCCTAAAAAATATTGGGATTCGTTGTCAGTTCAGTGATTATGATAAATTAGATTCAAATAGCAATGCTCGTAATATTATTGTAACTATAACGGTTACATTTCTTCGTTTAGATAGTTTACATCATTAGTCTAGTAAATTAGACGAATAACATTGCTGTCAGGTGTCAATAACATTGCTTTCAAAAAATTAGACGAATTATTGATGAATCCATTGGTCAGCATCTCAAAGGTACGTACGTTTGCTGGCGTATTAAATTTCTTCCTCCAAATAAACTACATAGAGACGAGTGCATATTACGAAACCATTGTCGATATATACAAAACTCAAGTCTTTTTCTCTCTTTTTTTTTTTGAACACTATTTTCTTTTTTTAAAAAAAAAAAAAAATTGGGTAACCAAGAATCGATCTAACCCAACGTTTTTTGACTTCATTCATGTTTTGTAAATTTTGTATATACGTAACTAACTGCATATCAAGTGCATCGATTAAACAAAAATTTATGTGATAATGGAATTCAAAATCGAGATAGGTGAGTTTAGACGTTCATCGTCTGTTGTTTGACCATTATACTCATGGGTATGGATTTTCATAATTTAGATTTTAGAGTCGATATTCAATGAGAGAGACTCCCCTAGGATTAGGGGTGCAATTTAGGCGAGCCAACTCGAATTCAACCTGAGCTCAATCTAAAAAAACAGGGCTTGGGTAAGAATTTTTAATATTTGGGTTGAGCCTGGACCAAAAACCCCAACTCAAATTGAATTCGGGCAAGTCTCAAGTTTAGGCATCGGGTTGTCGGGTTCAACCCGAATATTAAAATCGGGTTGAACCTGATTATTAAATTGGGTTGAACCCGAATATATATAAATATATAAATATATTTAATTAGAATTAGCATTTATCTTCACTCTTCAGAATCCAGACTTTCACTTCACTTCAAGTCTTCACCTCTGCGCCTCCATCACTATTAGATCCCTCTCTCACGCGTCTTTCATCTGGTCTCAGACTCCCTCTCTCACTCATCACTCCTCCCTCTCTTAATCGTTACTCGTATGAGTCGTTTCAGACTCTCAGCCTCCCTCTCTCACTCGTCACTCCTTCCTCTCTCACTCCCTCTCTTTTCATTTGCGTATCGCATTTCATCTCAAATCACTTGAAAAAATTAAATTTACACTTGAAAAAATCAAATTTACACTTCAAAAAATCAACCCGAATTAAGTAACTCAAGCTCAACCCGATTTTTAACGTGAAATCAACCCAAATTAAGTAACTCGAATTCAACCCGAGCCTGCCCGAATTAAACTCGGACAGTACTCGGGTTAAGTACCTCGGATTAAGGTAGGGTTAGAGTTGAAGATTATATACCTAGAGTTGGGCTAGGATTGACCTCTCAACCCACCCGAGTTGCACCCCTACCTAGGATTGATCTAAGTTCATCACACCTTTGTACTTAAGAAGGCACCACAATTAGGTCTACCAATTGTATCGAGTGAAACATGTTCATATTTTAGTAAATTCATATCAAAAAATAGTTCATCCATGTCTAATTCATTTATTAATTTGTGTCTAATAAATCTTATCATAGCGGGTTAGTATCATATATGAATCATGTATAACTGGTATATAAACAAATCGTATCATTTATTTCTTTTGATTGATTTCACTCATACCCGATTTATTTATTAATCGTGTCATATCGAGTTCACTTATTTACGAAACAAATCTATACTACTTTAAAATATCAGCATACATGAAAAATATTTTTTTTCCACTTTTACCCTCCAACAATACAATTATGTCTTGTTTATCCTACATATTTAATGCCACAATTTATATCTATATTTAAATAAGAATTTAATGTCAAGTTGAACATTTATTAACAGGAGGTACAAGGGTGACCTTATAAATTCAAACAGTTTTTCATTAGTTGTAATTATTGTGACTGTTATGAAACTCTTTATGTAGCTATTGTTACATTTTCTTAGGAGCATTTCATATTCTCACGTGTCCTTCTACAATCTCAAAACTCTAGCACATATGCTATTTTTTGAGGAATGAAAGTTTGCATTACATCCCAACAAACATAAATAAACAAGCAGACACAAAGCTGGGTGAGATTTAGACACGAAAACATTATTTTGTGAGATGATAGATAATGCAAGCATTTCTCATATGGCTTTGTTGCCTTTGATTCAAATTTGTTTTTAGTGCTTTTTGTTTGAAGGAATTCTTTGATAACCAGGTTCTTTAGCTTCAACAACTTCAGAGTGAAATCAACACAAATTTTGTGGCATCTCTCTTTTTCAAAGATGCTAAAAAGCTTCTCAACTATGTGTAAAAACATGTGAGGTCTCTGTCTCTCTTCTCATATAATCTTTTTTTTTTGTTCTCATGTCTATTGTTTATTGATTGAGGTCCAATATTTACATTTATTATTGGGAAAGATTAATTATTTAGTCATGAAAGTTGTGACGCCCCAAAATCCGGGGGTCCCTTATTAACCGTTGACCACCCGTCAACCCGCGGAAATACCCGTGGATGTCACTCAACCTAACACCACGGTAGTAGCATCCCCTTAACCGGGATCTTAACTCACAATTGTTAACCGGATTCGATTATTCATTTGGATTCAACCAATATTCAATATACCATGATTTATACTCCATTATAGTCCATTTACATCATTGGAGGGAAGGAAAACGTAGATTGAAAATAGGATGAAGCAGTGTGAAAATCTGAAAATTTTGAAGAGAGTACCGGTACACAGTACCGGTACCATACCGTACCGGTACCCGGTACCGTCAACCCACTGGAAAGGGAGTACCGGTACCATACAGTACCGGTACCCAGTACCGGTACTTTCTGCCCAGTTTCGCCATTTTCAACCATTTTTCAATTCCAATTCATTCAAAACCTCATTTCAAACATTTCCAAGGTCACCCAAACATATATATTCATGTTTTCTACATTATAAAAAGTTCATGGAAGTCCATTTAATACAATTCCATACATTTACACATAAAAATGAAATTTATACGAAAACTTTACAAGTTAAACCATAAAAGCCACAAATCGACTTTTCTTCATTCTTGGGGTCCCGTCTGAGGGTCTCCCACCGGCGTATAGTCCGCACCTGAAATGTGTCCCACGAAGGGTGAGCCACGCTCAATAGGATATCCTCCTACAGAGGCTACTCCTCAACATATATGCATATGAAATGTTCACATGCAACATTTAACAATTCATAACCATTCCAATCAAGGACATGCAATTCAATGATGGAATGCAATCATGCTGTGCCATGAGATGGGATGAATTCCACTCATGTGCATCCACCCGAGCCCACACCGACTCACTTTACATGCAAATGTCATGTATGATGAACCAAGCTACCTGAGCCCCATGAATGAGATGATACTCACTCTTATAACTCACCCGAGCCCTTCTCGGCTCCTCAACACAATGCTAATGCCAATGTGTTTAACATGACATGAAGTGAGATGAGACTCAATCATGTAACTCAATCCGAGCCTCCCCGGCTGCCTCAACACAATGCAATGTCAATGTGTAATAATTTCGTCATCTATGTTTCACATCAAATGACATTAAAAATTCCCGGGTCTTTCTTGGGGTGGGTTTTTACAACGGTACCCAACCGACACGGATTTCCTGGACTTCCACCAACGGCTCCGCGACACCGACACGCTTTATGGCCTCTTGCACCAACGGAAGCGCGTATCCAAAATATCGGGCTTTTCACCCGAGAGGTCGTCATGCCCCTTCTTGCTACCCCGACCCAATATTCATTTCATGCAACCGTGCGACTCAGTCGGATATTAAATCCAACTTTCTCGAGCCCACCCATCATCCACCTACATGGTGTTTGATATCAACCATGCACCCACACCCATAATGCGATGTATCCGTGCATATGCAATGTAATGTACCATTGCCACTTTTATGCCATGTTCATATGTAATGAATGACATAGAGATATTCACTACTCACCCACACTCATGCCTAAGCCCATGAATGTGACACAAATGTCATGTTTAATATGCAATAATGCCCCATGAGCCATTCAATCACATGTTCGATATGTATGAGTGTCATACGAATAATTTAACATAAACCAACTCATCCATGGTAAATTATATCAAGAGCATATAAATACCATAATCTTTCACAATGTCAACATATATCACAAGCATGTATATATCAACATTTCCTCAAACACAATATCCAAGCATGTTGTACATAACTCATGCAAAACATACTTCATTCCATAATAGCATTTAAACAAACACCTTAAAGACATACAATTAAATACTCAATTTCATCATAAAGCTCAAGAAATCATATCTAGTGATTTCCACACAATTATACCAAGATGGAAGTTATTCCATCCATTTATATCCACATATTATAATCTTCCAAGAGATTATAAAGTAACCACCTCTAAATGCCAATTCCATTTAGAAATTGACTTTACCAATTTTCCCATATTCCTTTTTCCACACTTCAAGTTCCTTTTTGAAATTTACCCAACAAATAATTTATATACCCATTTCGTACAAGCTTTGCTTAGCACATTTGGTACCCAATTCCCACACATGATATACATTAGTGGTAATCACATAATTCAAGCATGTTATTTCAATTTAATTAAAATAACATATTTCACCCATTCTAGGGAACAAATTATGCAAACACATAACATGCCCAACATTTCACAAGAGATTACTTTAAGTAATTTCTACCATTCCAAACTTGAGATAGAATTTATTCTACCATTTCAATACCCATTTCACCGAATCACAACAATAGGCAAGTGTTAAGGTTTCTAACAACCTACCCATTTTCTCCCAATTAACAACAATAGGTAATTGATATAAACCTCTATCAATCTATCCATTTCATAAAAAACATGCTAGGTTAGGAATACACCAAGAGAGGAGGGAACCCTACCTCTTGTAGCGTGAGGAATCCCCGTAGGAAACTCCAAGAAGCCAACCCAAGCCCATTTCAAGCTTCTCCAAAATTTCGGTTTCCATACCTTCGGTGAAAACCGTCGTTCTTAGTGTCCACGCGTAGCCCTCGACGCGTAGAACATCTTTTGTTCTTGGCCTTAGACGATTTGAGCACTCCACGGCCGTAGATCGTAGAGAGAAGTCGGATTTTCTCTCATTTTCCCTCTCTTCTTTTCTCTCGGCTGAAACCGGCTGAAAATGGTGTGGAGAAGTCTGATTTTTCAGACTTAGGCCCCTATTTATATTTTTAGAATACTTGGCCCTCATTGTGCCACACGTCCCTCTTAATTCCGGGTCCGTTTCAATCCCGAAACGATTAATTTTCGTCCCGGTTCAAGTTCAAAATATTTTATATGAACTTTATTTAAATTATTTTCAAATTCTCCATATTTTAACAAAATTTTTCGTTTTTGGGGTCACCCGAGACTCGACCGCCTCGTAAAACGCAAAAAATCCGACTGTCTCGGAATTCGATGAAATTTTATAGGGTAACTAGATTTCGCGAGACGAATTCAACAGTGAAATCCGTTTCGTCATCCGAGATCTAGAAAAATTCAGTTTTTCAACTAGTACCGAAGTGGCAATTCACCTATTGCCCTTGTTCGTCAAAGTTTAAATTTTCCGGGGTTTCACAAAAGTATGATAAATATGGTTAATTATTTAAAGAACTGGTGCTAGGCTAATAAAATATTAGTTGTGTGTATTTTGCAGAGGAATAGAATAAAATTGAAAGAAAGTAAGTAAGGAAAGATGAAGCATGGCTGAGGGGAAGCATATTGGAATTCGCGTCCGAACAGGGGAAATATACGTGTCCGGACGCAAGTGGCAGAAGGGCACGAAGCTGAGGAAGGAGTATACTGGAAGTCGCGTCCGGACAGTTGAAGAACGCGCGTCCGGACGCGTGTGTTGGTCCGCCAACGTCAGATTAAGAGTTTCAATACAAGACAATCTTTTCCAGGAATAAAGTTATAAATAGGATTTGAAGATCTTGTAATTATCTACCTTTTGTTTTGGAGAATTCTTTTATTTTAGTTTTACTTTTGGTTGATCATGTCTGGCTAGAAGGCTAAACTAGGGCTAGGGGAGGACTTCTCAATGAAGTACGGTAACGTTATTGATTTTGAGTTGAATGATTTATGATGTTTTGTTAATTTAACTTCTGATCTTTTAGCAAAGTTTTTGCTCTGTAAAAATCCTTGAGTTGTTGTGCCATGTACATCAATTGTTTGGATTTCCCTGCGAGTAAATAACTGGTTATTCTACGCTTGAGCTAATTATCATTATTTCGTAAAATAATATAATTTGACGATTATGTAGGTTCCTGAATGATCTGTTGATTATATCTTTTGGTTTCTTACTTGATTTGTTACTGGAATCAACCGACATCTGATTCTTGTTTCAAGTTAAGGTTTGACTCTTTAATCGTTATTGTACGGAATTGAGAGGGAGTACCTGATGCTCTAGTATATTCATTACTGTTTTAATTACTTAAATCAATTTTCTCCACTCGACAAATCTTTAAACTGATAATTTATTTTTAAGTTTGTTTTAGTATCTGTGTGCTTGTTTTCTTGTTACAATTCTTTGAGGGTTCGACTTCGGTATTCCGAGAATTATATTAATTCGCTTAACCTGCGCTTGGGTTTACATAATTAAAGTTGAAGCATTTATCTCTTTGTTCAAAGATCATCACTTTCATTATAATAATTGGTGCACTGGATCACCCGTTGAAAGGGGCCATCTCCCTGTATGTAATGGATTTCATATTTTACACACACACACACACTAGATCACCTTATTTATGTAGCTACTTTGTGATCTAATGCAGCTTTCAACTAAGAGCTCATATTCTTTTTTGGCCTCTTGGAAATCCTTGGTGAGTCAGAATCCAATTGTTTATTACGTATTGGATAAAAATATTCAATTTTGCTTTTCTTTTACTTTCTTTAACAGTATAATTAGTGTTTTTCCTAATATTCTTACAGGATGAGCTGGATAATCGGATTGGTTATGTACCCTTGCTTAGATAATGGATCTTGAAATTCACGAGATTCTTGAACAAATTATATCTACTCTTGTAAAATGATGATACTTATTTGCATGTTGAGTCTTAAGAGACCATGAATAGTTGTTATTAGTGATTATATTTCTTAGATCATGATTTTTTTTGTGCAAACAACTCAAATTTTAGAAGAAGGTAAAATTGTGGATGAGATGGTTAAAAAAGTGACAGATACCGTAAAAAGGGTGAGGGAACGATTCCTGAGAAGCTTCTTGAAGATGAAAAACTCAAAAGTGTAGTTTACTTAAGTTGAAAATTTGGCCTAACTTAGTAGAAAATTCTACTAACGAATAATGTTTTACCTAAAATACTCTAATCCTTTTGTAAATGACAAATTCCTATGAAACTCAGTCCATCAGTTACCCATGTGCCCTTTATATAAAAGCTATAATGTCATTCTTTCCACACAAAAAAAAAGAAAGAAAGTGAAGTAACCAAAAGATGAAGCTCCTAAATATTTGTTATGTTTATATGTTGATTGGATTATAAAATTTTCAAAACAAAAAGGGACCAACACCCACATAAAAAATAAAAACGGTGGTTGAAAAAAAAAGGAGAGCAAAAATAGCCCAATAAAATATTATGTCAAGGTATAAAGATGGTTGAACTTTTTAATTTTTCTCTACATTGCCTATGACCAAAAAGAGAAAAAAGAAGGCAGGAAAAATAAAGTGAGATTGACAATTGAGATTGAGAGTATGAGTAGTGATTAGTAGACAAATAATTAGATGCCTTTGGATTGAGAATTGTGCTACTTTTTGTTTCAACACATCTATATGTTATAAGCAATGTTATGTGAACTTAATTTGTTGACTTAATCATTCACAATCATTTGATTGACGGTGGACACTAGTATTTGTTAGGACCTACAATCAATTCAATGGATATGATGGAGGATGTCAGCAAATTAGGTTCAAATAACATTATTGTTATTAACATTGACTTTTTATTTTTTGTTATTAAGACATTCTTCTTTTAAAGAATGAGAAATTGTATTTTTCATTTGCATACACTCTATAAGGAATTGATTCAAACTAAATAAATGAAATTGAATAGAAAGATATATGATATGTAAATTTTCTAATTGTGTTTAATTATTTTTTACATTTTTTATTTTGCATTCTATATTTATTCACCTTTTTAATTTTGTTTACATTTTATGCTAAATTTCCTTGACATCTTACATTTTTTTAACATTTTATGCTAAATCAATTATAGATGTATGAACACATGATACTTAGATATACATCATTATAATTTAAGTATAATTAAAAATGGTTCACGTGCAACGCACGTGTGCATCAACTAGTGACTTAAAAAAGACCTAACTTTCTAATTTTGAGTCGTATTTGTGTCATGTTAACGAGTCGTGTCATATTTCAGCAACCCTAACTACGATAATGATGTTTTCGATCTCATTTTTATTCATTCAATATTCAGAATTCACATAGCATGTTAGCTGCCACGTTATTTGATCTTTGTAAATAAATCAAAAAAATTATATTTCAACTCACAAAACTTATAAAACTTAATGATACGGTGCCAAATTTTTTTGTTCGGTACCGTAATCTTCCCCTAGATCTAAAGGTAGCTCCATGCAACGTGTGTTATTTAAGCTCCACCAACTACCACAAGTGCTAACGAATCAGATTCGTTTGGAATTTCAACTTATTGATATTGTTATACGAATTCAATTTTAAAACTTTTGTCCAAATTCAAAAACCTTGGTAATTTTTACCAAATTGCATCTAGATTTTAACTCCAATGTATTATAATTATGTAAACTAAAATCCGTAAAAAAAAATTATGATATAAGTTTAGATTTAAATTATTAATAAAAAATATTAACTCATTTTTCCCATAAAATGAATTGAATTTCAAATAAAAACTCCATCATCAAATAGTTGGAGAAGACATAAGGTTATATTGGTACGATAACATGATAAGTCTTCGATCCCATTATGGTATAACACCAAATTTGATGTGTTGTCATTGATTTAGTCAGGGCCGACCTAACAATATAGAAAATTAAGTTTGGGTTTTAGGCCCCAAATTTTTAAAAAACCCCATAGTTTGGGTTTTGATGTATATAATTAATGTAATTATGTTGTGATACTAAATGATATAACTCTTTAGTTTATATAAACAATTGAATGACAAATTGGGTTGGTGTTGTAATTTTGTATAATTATTTAGTGTAATTGTTTAGTTTATCATAACATAGGAATAATTGTTTGTTGTATTATAGGACAATTGTAACTGATTGGTGTAACTGTGTTGTTGTAACGTTGATATAAACAGAGAGAATAAGAAGGAAAAGTAACGGTAAGAGAAAATAGAGGGAAAGCGAGTGAGAGGGACAAAGAGAAAATAGATGGAAAGCGAGTGAGAGGGACAAAGAGAAAATAGGGAGAGAGATGAAAACATCAAATCAAATCTTTACATATTTAAAAAGAAAATAAATTATCAATTGGAGAGAGAAAAAATAGGGGAGAGTTAGAGAGAGTAACGGAGAGAGAGAAAATAGGGGAGAGAGAGTGAGAGAGTAATGGAGAGAGAGGAAAATAGAGAGTAACGGTGTGAGAAATAGGAGGAGAAAGAGAATGTAAGAATAAAAATTATACATAATTTAAGGAAAAATAAATAAGTAACAAAATTCAAATGTTATTCTAATTTTGTGTCTAATCACAAAATGTTTTATTAAGATTGAATTAATAGAGTAAAATACTTATTCATACATTTTCTCTCAAATAAATCTAAAAAAATGCATACACAACCAAAAAAAACCCAAAAATTAAATCTATTAAATTTTAAGTTGTAAAAAAAATCTCAAAAAATTAAATCCAATCAAAATTTTTATTACAATAATTTGGACCCATGTTTCAATTCATTACATTCGAAACCTAAAAATCAGAAGTTAAAAAACAAAAAAAAATGTTCAAAAGTTAAATCATATTTACCCCACACATTATCTCTCCGATAAAAAAAATAAAAAATAAAAATAAAAATTAATCTCTCTCTCTATGGTAAAAAACAAAAGGAAAAATTAAAACCTCTTTATCGGCAATACTAGTACTTTTTTTTTTCTGTGTCTCTTTCACATAAAAAATTGAAAATAAATTAATTTTTTAAAAATTAATACTAAAAATAAAAAAAAATATCATTTAATATTTTCGCTTAGGCCTCAAATTATCTTGAGTCCCCCTTGGATTTCGCTTAAATAATTTATAATTATTAACTATTGTTCAAAAAAATGATAATTATTAATTTAAGAATAATAAAATAAAATAAAAGTATAAGGTAAAAAATGTTCGTGTGATATTTATATTAATTTTTTTTTGATTCAGAGATATTTTTATTAAATGAAAAATAAAAGTGTGAGACTATTCCCACCCCATAAATCTCCATTCCCGCCCCATTTAATTTTTCATTATTAAACTACTACGTCAATCTCTTCTATACCCACCCCATTAGTAACTAAACCCACCTCATATTATATGCAGTTTCTTTAAAAAGAAAAGAACGAAAAAAAGAAAGTAAGAAGCAAATTGAAACAAAAAAGAAAAAAAAAAATCAAGCAAAAGTACAAGACGCAAAACCGAACGTGAACAAAAAAACAAGTATCAAGCATAGACAGGCATTAAGCACAAATACAAAATCGAACAAGAAAAAAATAATAATAAGCATAGATGCAAAATGTAAATAAGATAAAAAAGAACAAATAATCTGAAAGCATACATATATACACACACATATAAATTATAAATAAAAAATTATTAAACTTAACAAAGATATCAAAGCATACAAAAAATAATGAAAATTCATACAACAAACATGAAATCAAATATAAAATTAAATTGAAAAGTAATATTAACATATATTTCACTGAAAAAATTCATATTGAAATTTTTTTTTGTGAGTGCATGAGATAAGATAGAAAATAAAACCCTAATTATGACAAAATATAAAGTAAGTTTATTTATTAAAGGGGGTGTATGTAGGATGGGTGATACTTAGTTATTAATGAGGTGAGTATATAAGGGATAGACTTAGTAGTTTGATAATGAGAAATTAAATGAGGTGTAAATGGAGATTTGTGGGATGAGAACAGCCCATCCAAAATAAAATCATGATCCTTATTTTTAAGTGAAAATTGTGGCCGAGTCTTCCTTAAAGGATTTATAATGAGTTTAGTTTATCAAGGAAACTTATTTGGGGATAAGTCCGTTTTTAATCTTACTAATAAGTAGTTAAATTCACTATTTTTTTAAAACTCCAAAGTACTCTTCCTTGAAAGCAACTTAAATTAGTTTCTTAACTTGAGAATTATTATCTCTTAATTCATTATGAATGAAGATATGCCAATAAACTTTTTTTATATAAATTTAAAATTCAAATTTAAAGAACAACTGATATTCTCTCCCTCTATATAATTTTGACCATGTTACTATTCATGTTATTATTTTTGTGAGTATGTTATTTTTTTGTTGGGCATGTTACTATTCATGTAACTGTTTTTGTTGAGTAGTTTTGTTGAGTATGTTGCTACTGTTATTTTCCCAAATATTAATACTGAATATTATTATTTTTTTATATTTAAATGTTACTACTTTTTGTGTTTAAATGGTACTAGTTTTTGTGTTTGAATGATACTATTTTTTGCGTTTAAATGTTACTTTTTTTTAATGTTATTATATGTATTTACTAATTATTACTCGTACCTGAAGGCACGGAGTAATAAAAAAAATGGTCAACAATAAACATATTGATATTCACATCCAAAATTAAATCACAAACATAGAGGAGAGAGAAAAGAATTTAAGCACCGATTGTAGTGAGGGTAAGTGGTGGTGAAAAACAGTAGTGGTGGGAGACGGTGATGGTTGTAGTGGGTGGCGATGAGTATGGTGGTGGTGGAAGCCGTGGGTGGCAATGGTGAAGGTGGTAATGGTTTTTAGGTGACGATGGTGGTAGTGATGGGTGTTGGTGGTGATGGGCGACGATAATGGTGGTTGACAGTAGTGGTGGTGAGATGACGACGGTGGTGGTAGGCGGTGACGATGGTGGTGATGGGAGATGACGGGTGCTTTTAAGAGACAATATGATGGGTGCTAGCAAATGACAATGATGGTGGTGGTGGTAGCTGTGGTGGAGATGGGTGACAGTAGGTGGCGACAGTGGTGAGTGATGATGGGTGGTGGTGGTTGGTGTGGTGGGGATGAGTGACAGTGACTGGCAATGATAGTGAGCGACCTCGGGTGGTGGTGGGTTGTGGTAGTGAGTGGTGGTGGGTGTTGACGGTAGGTGATGGTGGTAGTGGGATTATGTTGGTAATGGTAATAAATATAAAAATGAGATGACGATGGTGGTGAGTGGTGGCAGTGGACGACAGTGGTAACAATCGGTGGTGGGTGGCGATGGTGGTGGTGGTGGGGGGTGATGAGGTAGTGGGGGTGGTTAGGGTGGAGGTGGGGGGCAGTGGTAATGGTGGTAGTGGGGTGGCGGCGACGGTGGTGGTGGGGTGTCGACGGTGGCAGTGGTGGTGGGGATGGGGGTGGCGACGATGATGGTAATGGTGATGGTTGTGGGCGGTGGTGGTAGTGTGCGACAATAGTGGTGGTGGGGGGGTGCTGGTATTGGGGATGGTGGTGGTGGTTGTGACACCCCAAAAATCAGGATGTCCGTTAATCACCCATCAACCCGCGGAATACCCGTGGATATCATGTAACTCGACATCACGCCATTATGCCCCATTTATTGGGGTCCATAATTTAATGAAATTCGGGCAGAGTCTCTTTTGTAAGGGAAGCTCTACCCAAAATACAACATGTGCAATATACAATCACATGACCCATCCGAGGTCCAACACACAACATTGACCGCACCGGGTCCATTTATGAGTAAACATTGACCACACCAGGTCCATTTATCTATACTCATATAAAAACATGCAAGGTTATATTAAAAGTAGTCCATATAAGTTCGATTACAATTCTTTTACATATATTACATGCTCAAAACATAGTTTTAACAAAAGTTTTACAAAAACCAAGGTTAAAGGCCACAATTTGGCATCTCTTCACCCTTGAGGCTCCAAATGAGAGCCGTCCACCGGTGTGTATCCCGCACCTGAAATGTTTTCCCGTATAGGGTGAACAACGCTCAATAGAGTATCTCCTACAGAGGCTACTCCCCACCTTAGATGCATATGAATGTGCACATGTAACAATCAACGACCATTCTAAACAAGAACATGCAATTCAATGTTGGAATTCTTTTACCATGTCATGCCATGAATTGAGATGAAACTCACTCACGCACTTTAACCCGAGCCCTCACCGACTCCCACAACACAATGCAATGCCAATGTGTAGAAAATCTATCATTGATGAATTTCATCCAATGATCCTTTTAAAATCTCCGGGTCTTTCGTGGGGTGAGTGTTTATGGACTTACACCAACGGCACCCAACCGACACGGAATTCATGGACTTCCACCAACGGTTCCGTATACACTAACACACTTTATGAACTCTTATACCACCAGAGTGCGTATCCAAGTCACCGGGTCTCTCACCCGAGGGATTTTTTAGCCCTTCTTGCTAACCCCGACTCCATATTCATGCAACCATGCGACTCAGTCGGATTTTCAACCCAACTTTCCCAAGCCCACCCATCAATCACCAAGTGTGGTGTTTGATCACACCATGCACACACACCCACCTAATGCGATGTCTCCGTGCAAATGCAATGTAATGAATCATTGCATGTCAATATCAAGTCTCATATGTAATGAATGTCATATGGATCAATTTAACTACATACTTCAACATATGCCATGGTAATTTATATCTAATGCACATAATTACCACAATTCATCATGATGCTAATATATTAACAACATATATCAATTACCTTTTTCTCAAGCATGTCACACATAAATTATGCCATAACAAGCTTAATTCTCACATAGGCATTTAGCAAAATACCTTCAAGGCACCAATCATGTTATCACATAACCTATGTAAATAACTCATTTCTTTCACAAGGCACAATATAACACATAGCATGCCCACACAATACCAAGCTCCAAGAATTTTCACATGGAACTTCACATATCAATTTCAAACTAGAAATTGATTAAATCATTTCTACACCTACTCCATAACCATAGGCAAGGGAAATACATAGTTCTATATACCTACCCATTTCCATTTAAACCAACTATAATATGAAAGTTTTAAAATACACAAAACAGCCCACATAAACCCAATTTTCAAGAGTTTACACCAATAGTTTCCACATATCAAATTTAAGCTAGAAGTTGGTCTAAGCCACTTTTTATACCCAATTCCTCACTTCCATAACAAGAGGCAAGTGACATGTATAGTTCCATATACCTACCCATTTCATATGGAACCATAGGTTAGAAGTAAACCAAAGTAGGAAGGAACCCTACCTCTTGAAGCGTGAGATGAAGTGTGGAGAACCTCAAGAACACCTCCCAAGCCCTAAAACTCTTGATTTCTCCAAAGTCTCCTCTTGGATCTTCGGTGAAATCTTTCGTTCTTGGTATGGTTGCGTAGCTCTCGTCGATGAGATCAACTTTGATTCTTGATTCGAGTTGATTCGAGCGACGGAACTCCGTGAATCGAAGGGAGAAAAATTGGATTTCTCACTTTTTTCCTCTCTTCCCTCTTCCAACGTGAACCAGCAGAGAAATGGGGAGTATTCTGCCCCAAAATCAGATATTTGCTCATATTTATAACCCTTAACACTTGGTTCACGTCGCGCCACACGCCCTCTTGTCCGGATCCGTTTTCGCCCCGAAACGATTAATTTCATCCCAGTTTAAGTTCAAATTAATTTTATTTGAACTTTAATTCAATTATAAAGAAATTTTATAATTTCCGTTTTTGGGGACCCTTGTGAGGTCATTCGACACAGTCGTCTCGTAAAATATGAAAAATTCGACTATCTCGGAATTCAACGAAAATTGACAGGAGAACTAGATTTCGCGAGATGAATACAACAGTGAGGTCCGTTTCGTCATCCGAGCTCTAGAGAAATACGTATTTTAAATCCGTATTATAGTGACAAATTACCATTTTACCCTTTTTCAGAAAAAATTCAAATTTACCCGGGTTTTACAGTGGTGGGGTGGCAAGGACTGTGGCGGTGGTAGTGATGATGGTGGTGGGGTTAGGGGTGGTGATAGGGTGGCGGTAGTGGTGATGGTGAGGCGGTTTCAAGCACTATTTTAAAAAAAAAATATTTATGAGAAGTTATAAGTATTAAAAACACTTTTAAAAATGAGTAATAGTATTTGGATCTAAAAATCTGATCTAATTTGTTAATATAATGACGTGACTTCAAAGCAATCATTAGATCAACATCAAGTTCTAATGTTTGATGGGGTCTATAGTGAATCCAAATGTCACAGTGAATTAGATCAGCAAATTATCTCAGTAAATTAAGTCTCAATAATATTGCTCTTTAAAAAGTCACCCCTAGGGATGACAGTAGATCGGGTAAAAATGAGTATTCGTCCAAACCCATCCCGTTTGGACCGGGGATGGACCATACGTATTGGACGGTGAACTTATAAAGGGATACCTGTATAAACCTGTGTGGGGATGGACTGACACTTACCCCCGCTCCGCTTTACCCGTTATTATATATATATATATATATATATATATATATATATATATGTTGTTGTGAATTCAAATCTACATATTATTAAATGATTTTTTCTTTTGAAAATTGTTTTGTTTTTTGATTTTTTTTTTCATGATTTTGGCTTATAAAAGTGTAGATTTTTGTGTTTTTATATTTTTTTTATGTTAGATTATGTTATGTTACATTATGTTGTGTTGCATGATATTGTGTTGGATTATGTTGTAGACAAAATTTTAATTATATTATGTTGTAAATGACAAACTTTTAATTATGTTATGATATTCTATAATTATGTTAGATTATTTAGAATGTTAGATTTATTTAGAATTTTGAATTATGTTGACTTGGGCATGGGCTTGGGCGGGTAAGGTGGATAAGGGTGGGGGTGGAGGTGAAGACGGAGGACGAGGCGGAGACAGAGATTACAAATTTACCCGCGGACGGGGATGAGGATGAAAACTATAACCGTTAACGGGGATGGACCAAAGATGGAAGGAGTTTTTTTAAGCGGGTACGAGGATGGAGACTACACCACCTGCCTTCGTTTTGGTCCACTGTCATCCCTAGTCACCCCAAACACACCTTTAGGGACCTATTTTCCCTATTACATTTAAAGTGTTAATATTAGCCGCCAGATTAACTTTAAAGTAAAAATTAAAGAGATCTCAACTGCGAATAACAAAAGTTTTTTACCTTATCTTTTGAAATTTTAATTGTATTGTATTTTATTTTATATATATACATACATACATACATATATATATATGAGAAAATTTTAATATTAGTTAAACTCCTAAAATTTAGGAGTTGTTAGTTTTTAAATTTATTTTAATTAAACATAATTACTAGAAATATTTTAGATAATTAAAATTAAAATAAATTTAATATTAAACAATTTTTTTTTTAATAAACTTGTCACCAAATAAGTCCACAAAAATGAGTCGGCCTCCAAATTTCGCTATTATTTTAACCAGTGAACCACTAATCAGATACGTAGGCGTGCTGATTTCCTTAACGCTTTGCCTCGTGGAGCCCCGTCTCGAGACATTTGTCGACAAACACACTAACCAGAGCCTCTCTCTCTCCCCTTATTTTTCCACAAATCCAACACCCTCAGAAAAGAAAAGAACACCTACAGACACTCAGTTTCAGTCACCTGGAATAACCCACTCGTGTTCTTGAATTTCGAGAGTAAGCGTTACGTTACGATCACCTTTTTAGTTATTTCCTCAGCTTTTCCCAATACTCCTTAAATTTTATCGAACAGGGAGTGAGGGTAAATTTAACTCTCTGTAGTAATCAACCGATCAAACATATTTCCTCACCTGGGTTTTTACCTTTTGTCATCAGCAATCTCCCTTTAAGAACTTTATAAGGTATCTAAGGTTTTGGTAATTTGATATGCGTTCTTAGCTAAGATCATTTTCTCGTTTTTTTTTTATTTTGACTTGATTTTGAAGCCATATATGCTCGATCAAAGCCCATTTTATGCATTAGCTAAGATGATTTTTTCACAATTTTGGATGTTTTTTAGTTGATTTTGAGGCCAATTGAGCTTTGATCAAAACCCAACATTCTTTACCTCAATGGGCTGTTCTTTTCACTTTTACTAAATTTGATTCATTCAGATGTCTTGCATTTGTTCTCTGACCTTATCGTTTGACTTGATCTTTAACTTTCGATTATAGATTGATCAATTCTCTACCAAAATGTAATTTCCTGTTTGTAATTCGTTCTATGGTTGTCGATATGTGTGTGTGTCTGTGTTTGTTGTGTTGTGTGCATGCATTTAGCTATTGTGTTTCTGTACTGTTGTTCATAATTTGAAGGTTAAGAGAGGAAGTAAATAATGTATGAGTGTCCTCAATTAACTTGGAAGTCATTGCTCCTAATGCAATCTTTCTCTCTGTTCTTCAATTGCTTAATCATACGAACCTATAATGAATTTTGGACTATCTTTTTTCTGCTCCCTCTGTTTTTTGGTGGCATTTTCAATTGTCTTTTCTTTGATTTTCAATCGAAAAAAAAATGAGGATGATTATTTCTGCAGCTCTTTAAAGATCAATCCCTAATTTCTCGTCTGGGTTCTGCTTTTTTTTTTTTTTTTTGGGTTGATTATGTTGTCTTTAATGTTTGCTTGGAGTCTTTGGCAGACAATAATGAACTTTACAATTTGATTCTCCTGAGTTTCTGCAGGCTTTATCCTGTTAGAGGGCCCTTTTACTTTGATAATCTTAATACTAGTGTTTAGACTGATCAATGCTTGATCAGTTCAAATTGCAGCAGTTGATGTATTTCATGTTTGCCTATCTATATTTGTGTTGGTATATGAAACAGTTATGTATGTCTTTGCATCAAATTTTTTGCTTGACTGGTTCTGATAATCTGAAGGTTTTGGAGGCAAAAAAGAGCTATTGTAGCCATGTCTCTCCATAAAGAGCTTATCTTCTTGATATTACAGTTCTGCGATGAGGAAGAGCTCAAGAAAACTGCTCACATGTGAGTTATCCTTTCTTCTCTCATTGAAATTCTCATTGTAACTAGTCTGATAATTTCTCAAACAGGCTTCAGCATGAGACGGGTATTTTCTTCGACATGAAGTATTTTGAGGACCTACTGCTTGGCGGTAATTGGGATGAAGCTGAGAGATATCTGTCAGGTTTCAGTGGAGTTGAGGAGGACAAGTATTCAATTAAAGTCTATTTTGAAATTAGGAAGCAAAAGTTCCTTGAGGCACTGGACAAGTAAGCTCGGTAGTTTTACAAGTTTTATGTTATCTTCTTCCAAGTTTTAGGTTTTGAACAATGTAACTATGTAAATTTGGGTTGCAGGCATGATAGAGCAAAGGCTTTAGATATCCTTGTGAAAGATCTAAAAGTGTTTGCTCCATCAAACGAAGAGCTGTACAAGGAAATGACACATCTCCTAACTTTAGATGACTTCAGGTAGAAATGTTGTATATGATGGAACTCTAAAAGTAGGATACTCTTGTATGACTTAATCAGAAACATGTGGAATCAACAGAAAACATAGCTCACTATCCACATATGGAGATATGATGTCTGCGAGAATTCGCATGATGAATGAAGTTAAGAATGTCCTTGAAGCAAATCCCCTTTTCCATGACAAGTTAAAGTTCCCTGACATCAATAAATCAAGGTTACGACGTCTCATCAATCAAAGGTACTTTGTTTCTTTTTCATATGATGTTATCTTTGTTCAGTAGCATTGGTCAACTACAAGATAACAGGGCAATGTCAGCAATCGTTTTATTTGCTGTTCTTATTAATTGGAAATACTAAGCCATATACTCTTCACAATTTTTAGCCATGCTTGTTGCTGTTGAGTGTAAACTGATGTTATTTTATTTTCTGACAGCTTAAATTGGCAGCATGTTCTCTGCACATATCCTCAGCCAGACCCTAGTATAAAAACTCTCTTTATGGATCATCAATGTCCACTGCCTGATCAACCATGTGATCATTCAATTGAGATCAATCCACTGGTAAAATGCTAACTGAAAAATATAGTTAATCCTTTCTTTTCATCCACACCCAAAAGCTGCCAAGCTTATTATTGTGTTAAACTATTATCTTGTATGTACTGATTTTTTCAGAATGCTTGAATTTGTGTACTTAGCTTTCCAATGACCCGTCAACTACATCATCACCTTTCTCTGGAAAGTCGAATTGTGATCCGTCTACTGTTACTCAATCTATAGTTTCTGATGGAGATCTCAATCTTGGTGTTTCAACCAATTTAGGTGGTGGATTTGTTTCTTTTATTGTGCTTCTGGTAGGCTATGGTGGAGCTTAATTTTTTACTGATTAGTGGATGAAATTTGGCTTTTAGAAGACACAAATTTAAAGGATGGCAAGGATTCTGATGATATGTCTAAAATAAGGTCCACTGGAACTTCAGAGGAGGTAAACTGGATCAACTCCTATTGTGATAGAGCTTAGTGTTATTTTTATTCATGACCAATTTACCCTTCGCATTGTGGTCACTTTATTGTTAAAGCTCTTCTTTTTTCCAGACATCTTTTATTTCTCAAACTCATTTGTTCATCTCTGTGGTGTTTTTGCATGTGTGTGCAGTTGACATCGCCCATAACTTTTCCTAGTCAAAGTCACAGTTCTGCACTCCACATCCCTGATGACCTGCCAAAGGCTGTTGGACGCATTTTGAATTTGGGTTCTTCTCCAACAAGCATGGATTTTCACCCCATTCAACAGACTTTTCTTCTAGGTTAATTTGTAGGCACATACCTTTTAAAGCATATTAGGTGTACTTAATGTCCCAAAATTTTTATATACTGAGCTGCAACTAACTACTGAGCACTGGTTATGGATTGTCAGTTGGAACAAATGTTGGGGACATAGAGTTATGGGAAGTTATTTCTGGGGAGAAATTACTTTCAAGAAAATTTAGAGTTTGGAAGATTGATGAGATTTCAGTGACATTCTTGGTATATCCCTTTTGACCCATCTTATTATGACTCAGAAGAACTCAATGTACTATCATGCAAATGATCTGATGTTTAAGTAACAATCACTGATGTACAGGAAAATCTGGTAAAAGATCCATGTGTCTCAGTTAATCGTATACTATGGAGCCCTGATGGATCACTATTTGGTAAGTGTAAAGATGTCAGAATGCTAATGGTTTTCCAGTAGCTGCTTATTTTGATTATTTATTGTCTTCAGCCTGACTCTAGTTTTCGTTAAACAGGGGTTGCATATTCAAAGCACATTGTACAGTTATATTCTTATCATGGAGGCAGGAAGATTCGGAAACAATTGGAGGTTGATTTCTGCCATTTTTCTCTTTTCTTTAGGTTTGCTTCTAACACTTGCTTTTCTTGACTAGGTTGATGCTCATGTTGGTGGTGTAAATGATCTTGCATTCTCGAAACCAAATAAGCAACTTTTGCTCATAACTTGTGGCGATGACAAGCTCGTTCAGGTTGGTACAGAAGTGAATGCAATTGATTTATATATCAGAATGAAGTTGATAAGTCGTTTACTTTTCTTGGTATGAGGTGTGGGACGTGATTAGTGGTGCCAAACAATATACGTTTGAAGGTCATGGGGCACCTGTTTATACTGTATGCCCTCATGTAAAGGAAACAATTCATGTAAGGACATGACTTTACACTGTTTGCTGCTTTCTCATTCTCCATGCAGTTTTTAGTGTTTTCACGTATTTAATTGAACTTTATGATGAATTTATACTTTTGTTCATTAGTTTATATTTTCAACATCGACGAATGGTGAGATAAAAGCATGGTTATATGACAATATGGGATCAAGGGTTGCATATGATACTCCTGGTCACTGTTGCATGAGAATGGCTTATGGTGCTGATGGTAAAAGGTGGTAATTTTGTATCCACTGTACTATCTTGATGGTTTGCATGCCAAACTGGAATGTTAGTGTTGTCAACCATTTTCAGGCTTTTTTCATGTGGGACTAATAAAGATGGAGTGTCATACGTTGTTGAATGGGATCAAACTGAAGGTTATTTGATGAGGACATACGTAGGACTTCACAAATGTTCTGCGGGTGTTGTGCAATTTGATACAAGCAAGAACCAATTTTTAGCTGCTGGTGATGACCATTTAATCAAAGTTTGGGATGTGGACAACTGTGAACTTCTGACAACTATTGATGCAGATGGTGACCTACCTGTATGTGCTTCATCAGGCTTTTGTAGTTTTTCATTCTTTTCAATTTTATATCCAATTTTAATTTTGTACTTTAGTTTAAAATATAATCAAACTTTTTTATTTTGGTATAAGAACAGTGTTGTTACTGCCTGGCTACTTATTTTCTGATTTTTAGGCAAGTCCATATATTCGCTTTAGCAAGAAAGGAACCTTCTTGGCTGTTTTTGCCAATCATAACGGAATCAAAATATTGGCAAACTGTCATGGCCTTCAACTGCTGCAAACTTCTGAAGATTGTCCCACCAATGCCTTTACAGCTCTCTCAGAAACTGTAAGAACAGTCAGGATATTAGACTTTCTCCTGTTCCTTCATACAGGATATTCACTAAGGTTGGTTATTCATGCAGCTTGTGAGCATTTCAATTTCAACTGCTGCTGATTCTAGACTTACGGATAAAGCTGTCCCTGTGGTAGGTGGTCCAGACAGATTTGTTCAAGATTTATAATTGTCATTCATTGTGCATAATTTGGATTCCATTGAGTAATTTTAGATATAATGGACTCATTTTTCTCTTCCACAGCATAAGTGCAATATTTGTTTACCACTGCATAATAAATACCCCAAAGAGGGAAAGAGTACTGCTGAAGTAACATATTAATTTAAATAATTTATCATAGAAAGGGGATACAGAAACCTTGGAGGATGGCCAGCCTGGATCAACTGCAGCTGCTGCTGACATATTAGAGACTCAGAACTTATCTAAAATTCATGCACCTTCACAATTGCAGTCCTTGAGGCTCCCTTCTGAAGCGAAAATCAGCAAGGTTTGTGGCATTTTTAAGTTATCCCAGAAGACAAGTTACTTGTGAACATTTCAATTATTTGGCATTTGTTGTTGGCATAATCTGCATTACAGTGTTGGCAATGAAGCTGAGGAATGTAGTGTTTTGCTCTCATTTGTGCTTTAGACATCTAGATATATAATCTATAGTTTGAACTTTTCGTTGCTGGATTCTGCCTCAATATGCTGCACATTACTGTTGATGAGATGATTAAGTCCCACCATTCTGTTTAGGAAATAAATAGCATGGACTGCACTTTATATTTATATAAACAGCTTTATGAATGCTTATCATACCGTGTGTCCTCTACGCACTTTTTTGTTGCCAAGAAGAGAGGGACAAGAGAGTAAATGGGAAGCACTTTTCTGTCAAAACAGTGCATATCACTAGGCTAATGGTCATCAAGGTGATGCACAAAGAGCCCACACATAGGTGTTCTCAGCTCTTGGGATAGCAAGTAATACTAATAAGATGATCTCAAATACGCAATTCCAAGTTTTGGTCAGGCTATCTAATGCTCTCTAGAGGACCATCTTCTATACTTATTATCAAGCTCAATTAATAATGGTTTTTCAGATAGACACAAATAAGGTGTAGCCATTTGTGGAGATTGACTTCTGTATACCATTCTATTTGCGAGTCATAAAACTAAATTATTAATTATTCGATATTATTTATGTCCATATTTTTTAAGTTCTCAAATGCGCCAGAGTCTACTACACAATTTCAGTCTTGTTGACAGACCAAGAAGTTGAATTTCAACTCATAGACTGTTGGCAACAAATTTAGGGAAGACATGGAAAGTTTAAGTCTTTTGCAATGCACGTGGGAGAGAATTGGTGTCTTGACACTTCATAGACAGGTGACAATATGAGTATGATAGGCTTATGCCAGATTATAGTATTGACTTATTTGTGAGAATTGGTGTTTTGTCTCTTTCTTGGTGATTCACTTATTTTCTGAAAAAGTAAGAAACAAACTGTTGTACCGCGATCTTCTACTGAAGCTGAGTATCGTGCTATGACATCCACTACAACAGAGATAGTTTGGTTGCGTTGGTTGCTTGCTGATCTTGGCATTTCTTTGACTACTCCTACTCCTATGTATTGTGATAACATTAGTGCTATCAAGATTGCTTATAACTCGGTGTTTCATGAGCGCACCAGACATATAGAGATTGATTGTCACTTTGTGCACCATCATCTTCAGCTGGGCACGATCTCTCTTCCTTCTACTATGCAGTTGGCAGATTTTTTCACAAAATCTCACACTACCGCGCGCTTTCGTTTTCTCCTTGGCAAACTCTTGATGTTTGATGCTATCACATCATGAGTTTGAGGGGGATGTTAGAGTAATCTAGTATATTAGCATTAGGGGTAGATTAGTCATTTATGTTACTATGTTTTGCCCTAGTATATAAGACTATTATTGTCTAGTTTGTCTTTTTTATGTGTCTGTAATACAGATCTGGTTATTCCTAATGAATATATTTTTCCTCTTTCATTGATAAATATTAACAATTTTTATGTACACATGCACATGATTTGCATCAATAAGAAATATTGTTGATGAAATAAGAAATATTGTTGATGAAATAACAAAAAGAATTGTATTTTAAAAAGTAGCCTTTATCAGAACCAAAATTGTGTTTCCACGATAGAAGGGATAGCCCATATGAGACGTTGAAACCAATGAGTGGTAGAAATGTATAACCCAAGCCAAGAAAAATGTTCAAAAACATCTGGAGAAGACCAGCAATGCTGCCAGGCCTGCAGACAAGGAGGCATGATAGGGCTGAAGGTACTGGAAAGAGGGTTATGAAGGAATGTTGGTTGACTTTTTTTGTTGCTCTTTTTTGACTGAAATGTCGAGCAGATTGCCCATTCCCTGCCAAGAGTGGTGAAGATCAGATCAGGGAACATATTTCGAGTGATTTTACTTTTGTCAGAATAACGTTTTCTGCACTTCCCATCTAGATTGCCCATTCCCTGCTAAGAGTGGTGAAGATCAGATTAGGGAATGCATTTCGAGTGATTTTACTTCTGTCAGAATAATGTTTTTTGCGCTTCCCATCTACATCATGGCACGACAAAAATTAGGACTACGGACCAGTCCCCGATCGGGAAACAAACATGGCAGAAGTATTTGGTCATGGTATTTAATCTATACACGTTAAGATGATCTTACAATGTGCCAGGGAACTGTCAAGCTTCCCACATCTCCTATAGCAACGATTTTTAGGGTAGTTCTTTATTCATTGTTCTAATCTATCAGTTAACAAATTTATGTGCAACTGTGATTAAATAAACAGTTTTGGGTCAATGTGTGCCACAAAACCCTTCTCAAATCCATTGGAATTCAATCAGGTTCCTCCAAAATCAGGTGTAAAAGGCCAGCTCAGTGCACGAGGCACCTACCACTACAGGATCCGGGAAGAGTTAGATGTGCACAACCTGACCCTTGCATGCGCTTAATGACCAGGTCACAGTGGAGTAATCATACTCGTGTGCCAAGGCCCACCCTCCAAAATGAAATGTGAAAAGGAAAAAAATACATCTTGAGTAAGAGTAATGAAATACGATTCAACGGTAATGCATGGGGTAGAGATAGACCGAAAAATTAATTTTGAATGATATTGTAAAAAACCAAGTGATAACTACTGTTTAACAGAAAATATGACTCTTGATAAAGGACACTGGGAGAACATGATTCATGTAATAGTCTTAAATAGTTGGGACAAACCATCATTAAGTTGAGATGATACCTACTGTTGAAGCCTTTTGTAGTTAGATAAATAAGATCAGGAAGTTTTTATGCAGGACCCTTTTCTTTGCTTGCAAAATCGGTTTGTAATTGCAACAAGCTATTATAGAGGTTTGTCTTTTAGTTTTTCTTGCACTGATATGTAGATCATGGAAAGCTGCAGTTTTCATATGCCTGCATTATTCTAACTTTTTACAAGAACCAGCAATGCCCCTTTGGTGACCTGAGCATGACTCACCCTTCAATGCCTGTACACCAGAGTATGACGCAGCCTTGAATGCCTTTCCAGCATGGGATTTATAGCAGCAAAGGCAGAAGTAACCCATCCTAGAAATTTCAGAATAGGCCTGGATTGCTAGTTAGTAATGCATGAAATTGTATTTTTTTTAGGTTAAGCCTACATCATTCTTGCATTTCAAACTGGAATCTGTAAACATAGGAACAGTTTGATTTTCCGAACTAATATTTGAAAAGATTACAAATCTTTGTTTCCGTTTAAAAATACTCACAGAAATGCATTACAATGGTAAATAATTGAATCCTATTGTTGATTTAGCTTTTTCAGGCCCTAAATCTGCATGAAAAGAGTTCTTCACTGGCTTCTTATGTGATGGCAGGAAATATCAAGGTTGATCTACACTAATGCAGGTAATGCGATCCTGGCATTAGCAGCAAATGGTGGTCTTCTACTTTGGAAATGGTCGCAAAATGAAACCAATTCGAGTGGCAAGGTAACAGAATTTAACACTGTAAAGTTTTTCATTCCAATTTAAAACTCAATCTAGCTAAAAGTATGTGTCTATCGATCTAGTCAGTAAGCGAAATGTTCATCAGTTGCAGGCGACCACAAAGGTTGCCCCTCAACTATGGCAACCAAGGGGTGGATTACAAATGACCAGTGACTTTACCTGCAGTAACTTTGATGAGGTTTTGCCTTGCTTTGCTTTGTCCAAAAATGATTGTTATGTCATTTCAGCATCAGGGGCAGCGGTCTCTCTGTTCAACATGATGACACCTAAGGTACGTACTATAGCTACTTCAGGACATTGCATCAATATTTTTCAATGTTTACCACACATTAAACTATGTGCAACCTACTCATTAAGTATGGACTATATAATTAGATCATGTGAACTTCAGTAATTTGTGCATTTATTAGTTATTCTACAGTTTCAGTTCAACAAACAATAGATCCGCTTATCACAAGGAATTGTATTTGTTCGACACACTGTTGTAAATAGAATTTGAGTCTGGAAAAAATTGCACATTAAAGAGAAAAGGAAGGGGAAACTAAATTGTTTCAAACAATTTAAAGCATGGTTATTTTGCTTTCCTTGTTACTTGACTGCTTGTGCCACTGCCAACATCTATGCTTCTCTATACTTGTTTCCGTTCTTATTGGTAAGTCCTAAAGCCAATTTTTTCACCTGATGTATTATCGTCAATTTGATCCTAAACTTATTCTGATTAGAATACAGTCGTCATATTCTAAATCACTCCAGACCCTGAATCTGTCAACCATGGTTGGCTGTCATTCAAGATGAAGGCCAGATGCAACTGACCATTATAAAATCCTGTTGGAAAATGCAGAAAATGAAAACTTTCATGGCTCCACCACCTGCAGCAAGATGTATTGCTTTCTACCCCTCAGACAATAACATAATTGCCGTTGGCATGGATGATTCCACAATTTTGATATATAATGTCCGTATGGATGAGGTATGATATTTGTTTCCAATATGCAGGAATACTTGAATGACAACATCAGAAAAAGAGTCAAGTTAATTGTTGCCTTTGTTTATGCAGGTTAAAAGTATCCTAGAGGGTCACCACGACAGAATAACTGGCCTTGCCTTCTCTAATTTAGTGAATGCACTTGTCTCGTGTGGGGCAGATGCTGAGGTTAGTATGTAATATGTTACAATTCATTCACGCATAATAAGAAACTATGTGCTTGATGGGGCTGTGATTGTTCTTCAATAAATGAATACTCACTTCTATTCTATGGGACCCCTTGGATGTGAAAAGCTTCCCCTTTACAAATGATTGGAAAAAAGACTCGTATCTGATCAGATTATGTTGTCTGTCTGGTCATACGTGAATGATTAGCTTTAGAGTGAGAAATCAGGAAAAATGGAGGAGACGTAGCTGAGGCCCTCACACTATGCTACTCAAAACTAAAAAAAAAAAGTGCACTATGAAATTGACAATTTTAAGCATTCGAATGTTAAATACAGCCTTTACAACCATCTCATAATCAAGAATTTATGTTTTACAAGTTTATTAACCATTCTTTGTCGTCCAGATTGTTGTGTGGGATTCCATTTGCTGGGAAAAGAAGAAAAGCAGAATGTTGGATATTTCCACCGAGTGGTTCCCATCAAAACTATCAGAGACCCATGTCCAATTCCACCATGACCAAACACTATTCCTTGTTGTACATGAGACTCAGCTTGCAATATATGAAACAGAAAAACTACAACGTGTGAATGAGGTTTGCTCTCTCTCTCTCTCTCTCTCTCACACACACACACATGATAAATGAAACTTTTTCTCAGTTTGTATAACAGTGCAAATATATATTTTTCAGTGGATTGTTGGAGACTTTCGTGCACAGATCTGCCATGCAACATTCTCATGTGATAGCCAGTTAATATTTGCCAGCTTCCTTGATGGAACAGTTTTGATATTCAGTGCATCAGATCTCCACCCGCGATGTGAAATTAATCCCTCTGCTTACCTTCCAGCTGATATCAGGTTTTTTCAATGCTGCACTTTTGATTTGAGCAATATTTATGGTTCTTTTTCACAATGGCACATATTTTGCATGCGAACGTGACTTTCATGAAGACAAATTTGCCTCAGGTTACGGATACGATTCTAAAAATTTGCGTACATTATTTACAAGGAAATTTACTCTATTTTTTCACATGTGATTCAATGTCATGAGCTATTGTCAAATGTTGTAAATGCTATTACTAATCATTGTCTTGAATAATTCCAGTTGATTTACAGTTAAATGTTCACCCATATTTCCCCAAAATAAGTAACTTATAATACCATTTTTATACTTCTGTAAATTCATCAAGTTCTTCCAAAATTGGATCATTTCCTGATATTTTCTCTTTGGCTCTTTGACGATATCTTATTTATGGATCCAACTTGTTTTCAAGCTGAAATGATTGTGGCTTCACTTTTATCAACATTCACATTCCTCATCCCACATCTGCAGCCCCCCACTTTAACTCAGCTTATACTTGAATTCTTCTAAGCTCTAGATAAACATTTTTTAACCCCTTGTTTTGGTTGGTGGCTGCAGTTTTAATGCATACCCGCTCGTGATTGCTGCACATCCAAAAGAGCCAAATCAGTTTGCTTTGGGCCTCATGGACGGTGGGGTCGTTGTCATTGAGCCTCTGGAATCTGAAAGTAAATGGTATGCTGCCACAAGTTGACAATGGATAAGTGAAACAAGCCTTTGGTATTTCCCTGTCCTCTAGGAGATGCTTGATTGAACAAAGAAGCTGTTGTTATGTATTTCACTGTTGAATGTAAATTTAGCAGCATAAACCGATAAATAAAGAGTTTTCTTTTTTGGTAAGCCCTGTAATTAAGAACATGATAACCACAAATTACATGATACCAACATTTTTTAAGGAATATAGTGGTTAATGGTTTTTCTTTGCTTCTTTGTGATGCATGAACCATGTACTCTCTTTCTTTGATGCTCCAAATTTGGAATTAGCTAAAATTTACAGGCAGATATCTGGTCAGAAAAGTAGGCCTTCAGATTCTCCTGTTCAACCCATAATCAAGTTGGGTGGTTTGATTTTGCAACCAGGAAAAAGGGTTTTTTTTTTTGGTGTGGTTGGAGGAGGGAGGGAGAAAAAGAGGGGGGGGGGGGGGGGGGGGGGGGGGGGGGATACAGACAGACAGAGATTGGGATAATTGTTTGAACAATGACCATATGTGCCACTTATGAACTGGCCCTTGCATTTCAACTGCCCCATTTGGTGATTCTGTAGGAAAAGGATTTATGTAACAAAAGAGCTTTATGTTCCTCCAAGCATGGTTGAAGTCTAATAGAAAAGCCCAGATCTTACATGCTTGAAATGTTTCTTGAAGAATTTCACCCCAAATATTTTGGGGGTAATGCCTATGTCTTATTATCTTCCTTATATAACATTACTACACCAATACTTTTCCCAAAGAAAAAAAAAACATTACTACCATAAGATCCCTTCAATGCCCCTGTAAGACCTCTTGGATAACTCGTGGAGGCTTCTGGGGGTAATGCCTATGTCTTATTATCTTCCTTATATAACATTACTACACTAAAATACTTTTCCCAAAGAAAAAAAAAAAAAACATTACTACCCCAAGATCCCTTCAATGCCCCTGTAAGACCTCTCGGATAACTCTATGTGTAGGCTTCTCTATTACGTTCAAACCGGAATTTGGAGGGAAGACATTAGACCATTTTTCAATTCGTGTGTATAATCCTTACTCTTCTGTGTATATTTCCATTTCCCTGAGGGGACTGGATGGAAGAGGTTGATGGATACATTTTTAGTGATTCAATGATATATTGAGGCAAATTAAAATTGAGAGGCATTTTTGAACCTGGGGTATAGTTCAAGGGTAACCTTATGGAATTTGCTGCAGATTTTACCTCTACAAATTTGAAGAGATGATGTATGGTGTAACTGAGGTGCATTGTGTGTGATGGACCTGATGTAAGTGGTCAAATTCCCAAAGTGGCACCTGCCTTATATATTTGTTTCTCTTTTTTTTTTTCAGAGTAGCCAACATGATAAGCATACAAATTCTTCTCTTTTTATTTTTGTAGTGCAAAAAAAAAAAAAAAATGGATATCCGAGAATTAGTTTAAGGAGATGAATGATCCTAACGAAGAAATCAGATGACCAACCCATCTAACCCATTCCATCAAGGCAGTGGACCAATAGCTCAAATCTAGAGCTCGCATTTAGAATTGATTTTTGGCCTACTTCTTGTTGGGACCCCTTAGGCATTAGATAGTGTTAGATTGGACAAATACGTCCATATCAGACCCATCCATTTGGACTTTGGACTAATTATAGTAATAATGTCTACGTAGTAGTGAATCCTACATTTATCCTATCCTAAAGATTTTTTAGGGTAAAAATATCTTTTATCAAAAAATATCTCAAACAAACTATTTAAACTCATAAAATAGGTGAGTTTATTTAAAAGGGTTTATGTGAATTTAAAAATACTATTCATCGAGGCCGGGAATATTTTTATGTGATAATACCGAATCCAACGTGTATAAACAAACAAGGGAGTAAATGAAATAAAGTGGACCAGACATTGTTTTGTCTAAGATTTCCTCCTAATGCCTAAACCAAATACACCCTTAATTGTTGAAAATGGTTGTAATATTGAAACTAAATTAAAATGATTGTTTAATTTGGTTATGTTAATCAAATGGTGTTACTATTAAACAATAGTGTTACAAGAAGTAAATTGAATACAAAATACCCTAGTGAGATCTTTTTTGATAATTAGAATTTGAAAATTTGTATATAAATAGAGTACAATGAAGAAACAAAATTCATATAACCGGCTTCATATAGTTAAAATAAAGAGTTTGTTAAATTGAATAAAGTTATGTTGATATCATCAAAATAGCAAAAGATTCGAACATCAAAGCTTCAATCCTCTCGCTAGTGTCTTCCAAGCTTAACTGATGATTATAAATATCCGGAGTTTACTCTAAGTAGGGAAGAGTCCAAAGTAACCTTACCTCAGTAAGGTTTCTCATTAACAAAGAAAAACATAAAAAAGTGCAAAAGATTTAGAGCACTTCTCCATCTATATAAAACCCACAAATTTATGGCAAATAAGCCAGCAGACAATCTATAATGAATAAGAAACAATAGAATTATACACACACTACATTTTCCTCCCAAAGACCTTATAAACCAATCATTTAGCTACTCTACCTCATCTCTAAAAGATTGAATCCAAATAACGAAGCCCTGCTCCTTAATGCAATCTTTGAGAATAAATTCCCCAAAGAAA
Organism: Ilex aquifolium; assembly: GCA_951799425.1. Lineage (NCBI taxonomy): Eukaryota > Viridiplantae > Streptophyta > Magnoliopsida > Aquifoliales > Aquifoliaceae > Ilex > Ilex aquifolium. The sequence goes on from OX637392.1 coordinate 12,220,325, forward strand.
TCACAAATTATAATGGAAATGGCTTTACAGCCAGACCAATGACGAATTTTAATTCAAAAACCAACACTTCCAAGAAATTCTTGTGTTCTCTGCTTCCATAAGCAAACAACTGAAGACGAAGATGAAGACAACGACCCACAAAGAAACCTGCAATAACAATGCAAAACATGTTTCACAGAGTGAAGGCAAGCTAGTTTGGGACTTCAAATTATGTAAATACATTGTGAATACATGCATATCAAGTTGTGGTCTAGAAGCACAAAACCAAGTTGCTAGCCTATTGATTCTTCAATGCAGTTAAAACAATTGTATAAAAGAACAATAAAGATAGATCTCAAGGTGTTATCATAAAGGATTCTTGGGAAAAGGAGTACAAACTACGACAAGCATCTATTGGACATCACTTGAGCCTCTAACCCATCTACCCTTAATCATCTAAGGTTTTTTTATAATCCAAATCATCTATGTAATAAGGATACATTTACCACCATCTTCTGATGACACAATAACCTGACTCCTCTTCCAGTTATGATTTCCTCTTGCCACTTACAATTTGTTCTTCTTTCTTTAGAATGCTAGCTCTCCAGCGCATTAGGCTCTTCCCCTCATATCAATAGCCATTGCACAAAGAAATCCAGCATTCAAAACAAAGAAGGCTACAATGTCAAAATAACCAAAAACCTAACTTCTTTCCACTATGCCCTAACTGCCACAAAATTCGTAGCCCCCAAAGGGGAAAACACCTTAATCACCATGTTTCTTCCAAAGAAAGCACAATAGAATCTTTCTAATCCCCAGGAAACGTATATATATGCAGAAAAAGGTGGCAGCACAGATTAAAGAGAGCTCCCTGAAAGAGTCTAAGTCTACAGCTGCACAAAAACAACATTTTAGGTAGCTTTTTCAGCTTTGGTCCTATATCATTTGGCAAAGAAATCTACCCACACAAAGGTCAATACTGAAGATGAAAGAGGGGTAAGGAAAGACAAACAAACCAGGTGAGCAATGGAACCATGAAAAAGGACTCCAGATATGAATTTTTAATGCTTCAAATTTGGTTCAGCTTGGTTTACAAATCAATCTTTCTTTATAACATATATGAGGGACAGCCTCCCATGTGTGTTTTGGGAGGTATAGAGGTGCAGGGCCTGAACCGGTCCGGTTCATGAATTAGACCGCATGGGCAATTAAATCGTCAAAAAACTACAAAACCGGCCGATTTTTAACAAAACCAGTGAACCGGATGGTTCAGATGTCATTTGTTATAAAAACTAAAAAACCCCAATTTTGCCCTAAAATCAGTCGATCTCTCCACTCCAGTCCACTTCTCCTCTCCAGTCTCCTTCGGTCCTCCTTCTCCAGGCACTGTGAACATGCATCCTTCTCCAGTTGATCTCTCACTGGCTCTCTGCTCCAGCCTCCAGCAGTCCAACTTTCGTTCTCAGCTCAGTGCCTCAGGCTGCCAGACAGCCACTCGATCAGTCAATCTAAGGCTCTCTGCTCCAGCCTTCTGTGAGTGAGTGTTGTAAGTTCTCTCTCTCTCTCACGATTCACGACGAGTCTCACTCACTCGGTCAATCTCTGTGTCTCTCTCTTTTCACCCTCTTTGTAGTTTGTTCAAAAGTTGTAATTATTGCTTTTAATTTCATTTAAACATCAACCATGGTTAAAATCGAAAAACAGATTTGATCATTATATATAAAAACAAACATTTAGTTTCTTTGTTTTCTTTTAACAACAATGCTACATCCACCAAATTATTTACCAACTTTTGAACCCCAAATCAATATAAACCATAAGATCAGTAGGTCCCATAAACCCTCACTAACCATTCAATGGCTATCAATGAGACACATCATTTGGGATTCAAAATTTTGGTAAAAGTTTTGGTGGACACATCATTTCCCTTCTTTTAATCATTGTATATAAAAATGATGAGAGTTTGCATACCACCCCAAGTGCCCTTCTCAAAACTTGACTAGAGATTCTGGTATTAGAATCATGACTTTGGACTTAGGACATGAAGTGATTGTTCTGTTAAATACTTATTTTACTTTATATTCTTTATAGACAATTTTTGTCATACTGTTTTTCATTTTTAAAACAGGTGTTTCTTTTTTCAACTTAACTTCATTTATTATATGCATTGGGAACATGTTTAATATTTTGTTAGCTAAATTATTATATTTTATAATTTTTTATTATGCGACCGATCCAAACAATTAACCCAATGGTTGAACCAGTGAACCATTGAGGCGGTACCTCTGCCAGTTAAATGTCCAGTCCGGTTCTAATAACTATGGAGAAGATAATAAACAATTTGACAAGAAGATAAGGAAACACCCACAGTAGTCAAGAGGAAACCAGATAAGCTAAGTGTGACGAACACAAATTCATTGAGATTGAAAAGGTGATAAACCACAGATCTTGCCAGAGTAGTGAAAAAGGAAAACAAGAAACAGAAAACTGAATAAAGAGGAAGAAAAAAAACATGAAGGAAGCATGGATTGAAGCGATATTCAGGAAACGGTTAAGTTGAGCTTTTCGGAAGGTGTCTCTCCATGGGAAATAGCATCTGTGGTACATGATATTAGAGAATTAGCAGGAAGTCTAAGACTTAAGTTTTCTTATGTCCCTAGGGTCCTTGATAGAGCTGCCCACTAGGTTGCAAGTTTAGCAAACTCTAGCTCTCTGTCTTGTAACTAGGTCTGTCTACCTCCCATTGAATTAGGGAGGATCTTGTCATCTGATTTCTCTAGTTGAAATATATGGGCTATGACCCACTTGTTCAAAAACAAAAAATGCCATCAAAATCCTTCAGTACTTCTCTAATAAAATAGGCACTTGCTTAGCCCAAAAATCTATGTCTAAGAACCCAAGTCTTGAAATACCAACTCAAAAAGGAAATACCAACCCTGAAGCAATATCAACTTGACAACAAAGTTTATGAGTTATAACAATATCATTATCACCTTAAACACTCAGCAGAGGGCACGTTACAAGATTTGCTTTCACGTATATTGCAACCTAAGCACGGATACGGACACAGAAATACGACAAAATCCCAAAATATAGAACACGGGTACAGTGAGGATACAACTAATTAAAATAATATTTTATATATATAATAACAACATTACTAATAACTAATAAGACGTAGCAAACATTAATTTTTTTATAATAAGTGAAATAGATCAAAGATTCAAAATAAACATCCACCATTTCCTCTAATATAATTACATCACAGTATAAGCAAAATTAGAGATACACAAAATCAACCCTAAAATGTGCAAACCACAAAAGTAGCAAAATCCAAGAAAAGAAAAAGAAAAAGAACCCAATCTGGAGTTTGATCGAAGCAAAACCAAAACAAACTCGTAGTCGAAGCAGATCTGGAGTTTGATCGAAACCTTCGTCTTCGTCTTCTTTTTCTCTTTTTTTTTTTTTTCTCTTCTCTTCTTCTATAACCTTCCTTGATCAAACCAAAGACTGAAGAGTCACAGACTAGGAATTGGGAAACGATCCTTATTCTTTTTTTTTTTCTTCTTTTTCCAGCCCTAAAACGACTATGTTTCATTTATTTTTATTTTCGTTTCAACCCCCAAAAGTTTTTAAAATAACAAAAGGTAATCCGCCGTATCCCTCTCGTGTCTCGACGTATCCCCAATGTATCGGCCACATATTCGAGCCAAAAAAAATCTTTTCTTGTTCAAAACACTTTTAGAGGTGTTGGACACGTGTCTGGCCGTGTCCCACGCGTGTCCGACACTGCCATGTCGACCCCAGGCGAGTATCTGTGTGCTTCCTAGAGACATTAATCCGTAAAAACTAAAAGTGTTGTATTCTTATGTTCAAGCTTTAGCATCTCAAGCATAGGTACTTTGACTCAGTTGTGTTTGGGGACCCTCCTCTTCCCCAAGAAAATATTTCTTTCATTGTGGATAGTTTGTTACAATTTCATCAAAGAGATAGGGTTGTCAACAGGGATCTTTTTAAAGTCACCTTTTTTTTTGTTATTCATTTATATGATGGCGAATGATGTTTACGGTGGTTAAACTGGTAATATATAGTTATATACTAATAAAGTAGACATGATAAAATTATTTGCTCATGTCCAACACAAATAATAACACAAGTGATTTTGCAAATGTAAATTAGAGTTACCACTATGTCCCTTCAAATACAACGAACTTTCTGGCCACGCTTTGCAATCTCTAAAGAGTATTTTCCCTGAATTTTGTGCCAATTACAATATTAACACTAGAGTTTTATTACTACTCCATCGATTTCGAGTAGCTATAGAAGCACCAGCAAAACATATAGGAGAAAATTTAACTGTCTTTATTTGAAGTCAATGGCATATATTCAGTTCAAGACTTCAAGTTATGCAACAACAAAAGCTTCAACGTCTTTTAAGGGGGCACAACAAGATATTCACATGTTTCATCCTTGTTCTGTTAGATTTTTTATATTGTCTTATTGGATTTGGCACTAATATATATTTCAACAACTCAATGCAAACGACCAGAATGCTTGAATCTCTTCCACATTTACTACTCAGATGATAATAAGAAAGAGGAAGTAATAGGATCCTGAACAAGCAAAGTTACAAGCTAAGGATTACCTGCTTTAGCTGACAAACACATTGCCATAGGGCAATGAAAGCACGATACGCCGCTTCCTACCACTGTTTCCAACAAATCACCAATCATAAACAAAATACTCAAACATGCTCCAAGATGGAATGAAGTTTTGGAGCCCGCCGACGAAACAATGGTTCTAACCGAAAAGATGGAACACCATTCTGCCACCTTTTAGCATCATACATCTCATTCCATGCCTGTACTATCTCATCAATTTTGAACCCTAGACAGCAGCAGTTGGAAGAAGTCAATACTTTGAGATTTTACTAAATTGACAAGAAAACATATAAGAAAGAATATCAATAACGAAAATTTTCTGTCTGTCTATCTGTACCTTCCAGTGCAGTTTCATTGGAGTAGTGGTTCTTTATCATAACAGCTACATCTGTTGGAGATGCTCCAGCAAGTTCAAACTTTTCAACTGCAACCTCCAAACATTCTTCCCAAGTCGGTAAACCCAACTTAAATTCCACAACAGAACGTTCATAAAGCAAGGTACCCCATAGAAGGTATATCAGAGACCTTGTGTTCACAGCCTGCTCTGCAGCTTCATCAGGAGATATATCTTTAAGTAGACCGTCCAACCCCATTTTTGTCAGGTCCGCTTTATATTTATCTGATTTGGAGAGTCCATTAAGACGCTGCTCCTCCATCTCTTCCCACATCTGCATGCCCCTCTCCATGCTATCCTCAGACTTATTATATAGCTCCAGTACCTGTGCAGAAGGTCCTGTCTCTAAATCAATGTTGCTCCCTACTGCATAATACCAAGAGAGTTTTGCTTGTTCAAACTGCTGGTGCCCAAGTGCGAGAAGGCCTTCATAGAAGTCTGGTTTGATCTTTAGAGCTTCTTCATATTGCATACCTGCCTTAGCATATTCTTTTTGGGCCCATTCATAAGCAGTTTTTATTTGAGCGAGTACTGATTCCCGCGAACCATCTTCGGTAAAGAACACCCGCTTCCTTGCCCTGGACAAGTGAACATTTCCCCAGTTTAGCAACGCTAAAGCAGCCATCTCTTGGAACTTAGCTGCAGCAATTTCAAAAAGTTCTTGAGCATCTTCACTTGTAACAGTGTCCTCCATTGCTTCTGAGTATAGCTTCATCCCTATCTCATGAAGATCCAAGTATGAATCACAATCGAACCCAACATGGTTCCTAAACATCTGTGCAAACTGGATTACCCATTCCTCTACACTAGATGGCCCCTTCTTCACTTCTCCACCTTTCTCCATATACCCATTCTCAGTCACATTAGTTGGTTTACTGGTGACTTTGAGCACCTCCACCTCATTGCTCATACCATCATAATGTGGTTCGTCATTCGGACTAACTTCTGCAACATACAATCTCAAAGAACCCCGAGGATCACCTGATGCTTCAGCCAACCTCAACTCGTCAGTTGTTGTGATTGTAACCAAGTCACCTTCTTGATCCCTATACTTGATAAGCACTCCTTTCAAGCTTGGAAATCGATCCCTAACTATGTCCCTCACTAGTCGAATGCCACAATTGACAGGTAATTGTGCCCATCTTATATCCTCTCCAAACACCAGTTTCACCGTCTTTGTGACTACTTTTTCTTCTGTTACACTCCTCTTCTCCTCCACAACCACCTTATCATCAGCCTTCCTTTCCTCTTCTTCCTCAGCCTTCCTTTCCTCTTCTTCCTCAGCCTTCTTTTCCTCTTCTTCCTCAACCTTCTTGTCCTCTTCTTCCTCAACCTTCTTGTCCTCAACTTCCTCAACCTTCTTCCTCTCCAATTTATTGCTCTTTTTCTTCTTTGCTTTGTCTTTCATAGCCTTGTTCGAAGGTGGTGGACTTGGCACAACATATTCAGGGGGCAGAAGTATTTCTTTGTCTTCAACATTGACAGCCTTTTGCTCAAGTGCCTTTTTGACCTTATCAGCAATCTCCAATGCAGTCAAATTATTCGGTTCCATACTCAACACATTATTAACATCTCTCAAAGCCAAATCAAACCTATTTAGAGCCTCATAACATTTTGCCCTCTTCAATAACGCTTTGCTATACTTTGGAGCAACTTCAAGTGCCAAATTGCATTCATTTATAGCTCTTGGGTACTCACCAAGACCCATTTGCATATAGCAAGCAGCCATGTTACTACGCAAATATGCAACATCAATATGATTTCTAGGAAGCAATTTGAGGGCTTTTTCATACTTTAACATTGCACCCTCATGATCGCGCTTTTGAAATAATTTATTCCCTTCGTCCTTCAGTTCTTGGGACATGTTGATGAAGACAGCAGTGTCTTCATCAAATGCTTTCGAAGTACGATCAGAAACTTTGCCATGCTTGACATCTACATCACCTGGTTTTGACCCAACCTGATTTTTCTTCTTCCCAGTAGGCTTCCCCATCTCTAATCAAATAATTCAGCTGCAAAACCCCAAAATCAAAGGTTATATAACTCGTTTTTTGTTTTTCAAACCAAAACCCACCTCAGAAATACAGTATACTCCACATCAATCAATCAGACAACAATTTTCAAGAATTCTTAATCTTTACATAAATGAAAAAAATCAAGTTTGTTTGTTTCCTAATCAAAACCCACCCCACGAATTTATTCGGTCAAGCATAACATCAAACAAAGATTACTCTTGAATGTCTCTCACTCTGCAAATGAGTCATTTTAATAAATAAATAAAAGAAATCCAGAAAACATTAAAAGAAAAACACAGAAAACAAATAGAAAAATAAAAGAAAGAAATACAGACCTTATTAGCTCCAATACACCTCTGTAAAACACAAACTGCCTCTCTCTCCCTCTGTCTTTCTACCCTTTCTGGTTTGTCTCTGCAAAACTTTCTACCTCTAAAGAGGTAGAAACTTTGATAAAGCTAATAAAAGCTAAAGTTGTGGGAAGAGAATGTCGGTGATGACGGCTTCCAATGAAGAGAGGAGGAAAGGTTGATAGAAAAAGGTCAGCTAGCTCATTTTTCTCTCTCTTCTAGGGCTTCTGCCGGCCAGCGTAGAACGTCAACGAACGACCCCCATTCCATGCTGACGGATAAAGCCCCACTCTCAGGTATTGCGCGTTATATCACACTCCCTATACTTATTGGGGTCATTTAGTTATGGTTTATTCTTGCCAATCCTAAAATAATTATAATTCAATTAAATAGGAAATATATTTGTAAATAAATTGACTAATATGATCATAATCACTAAATTCTAAAATTATGTATCAATAATATTTCTTATGTGGGTTTAAATAACACCATGTGCATGGTACTATTTTTGACGATAACGGTAGATCCAAATTTATAACCTTATGTGAAAAAATTACCAAACATGAAAAATTTGGACGCATGACTAATCTTTCTCCAATCCCTTATCCTTCTAATTCCGATGAATCAAACGACTTCATTTTGCATTGTTTTTAGGGTGGTGAGGAAATAATTTCTTCTCTTTTTATTTTTCTTGTTTCCTTAAATGATATTGATGATTTATAATTTCTCATTTCTAAAAGTATTTTTTTTGCACAAAAACTTTGATTTGTGTTAATAATGTTATTCAAATTTAATTTTTTAAGTTCATTAGTTGATCTATCTATTAATATTGCCACACCCCATTTCATTTCGAAAAAAGATTTAAGAGTGCAGATAAACCTAACCCGTAATACATACACCCAACATACAAATTATAGTTTAACATCAATTAATTAAAGTTAATTAAAACTATTCTCATAAACCAACAATATGATATTAACAAATGTACATAACTAAATATTCACGTCATTAAGACATCATGGTCATAAAATTTCCTAACCAACTATGTACAAGATGACACATGATATATTGTACAACTGACGTCAATCCCTTCCTAAGAGCAACTCTAAGGGAAGTTGCCAAAAATGGGGTGTCAAATGTCATTATGCAATCTTGAACAGTGTTTTGACATCCCCGAACAGTATTTTTGCTCCAATGGTAGGTGCCAAAATGGGGTGTCATTTTAATATTTCAATGTTTTTTATTAAAAAATATAATTAAACTTAATGGTTATATTTTAACGGGTATAATTTTCATAACGATCGCAATTTAACGGATATATTTTTATAGTAAAAATTTCAAATTTCAAATTTCAATTTCATTTTCAAACTCAAATTTCAATTCCAATTTCAATTTCATGTTGTATTTTCAATTCCAATTTCAATTTCAAGTTGTTTTTTCAATTCCAATTTCAACATAATAAATAATGACTATAAATTAAAAAATAATAGCAACATAATAAATAACGACTAAAAATTAAAACCCCGTTTTTTCATAACCTCTATCTTCAGGTTATTCCAATATGTTGCAGAAATTGAGTCCATGCCAGTAGTGTCAGTTTCCATGATTTTCATTTCATTCTGCATTTCAATTTCTTGCACCCGTCTTTCTTCAATTTCTAACTATCTACGATGTTGCTCCAATGCTATCTCCTGTTAAGAATAAATTTTGTCGTATCGCTCAACTTTTTGTCGTTCCACTTCCATTCTTTCATTCCAGTGGTGATGATCTAGTGATGTTTCAACACCGGTTTGCTTCTCTTTGTTTTTCAGTTGTTTCTTCGAAACCTTTCTGCCCAATGGCCTATCGAGGTTGGGAGTGGACGACGGTTCAATGTCATCCCCTAAATATGGAGTTGAATAGCAAGATTCAACATGAGTTGATTCAGCAGGACTACCAGTTGAATAAGTTTTTGCTCTCTTATTACTGGTGAGATTATCAGTTCATTTCCGCTCCATTTTCAATATATTCCAACAATGCTCGTATTAAAATGGTTTTTCAATTATCTTAGCAAACATTTCTTTTGCATCATCAACCTGAAAAACATATGAAATTATTCAGTCAATAGTTCAAATATGAAATCATAGTAGTGTCTAAATTAAAAATGTAATTATTACATTATTTTACTCGGTGTGTCCACTTTGTCGCAGTCTTTCAATTTGACTATAAAAACCGACAAATTTGCTGCATTTTGCATTTATATCAGTCCAACGACTTTTAATAGAAGATTGAGAACGCTCTTCATGATTGCCTCCATGAAGTTCTAAATATTGCAATATTTTTTGCCAGAAAGCACCACCTTGTTGTTCATTCCCAGTAATTGTATCTTTACTCGTGTTAAGCCACGCAAACACAATTAATTTATCTTCTTCTAGAGAGAAGTTCTTTGTCCTTTGCGATTTTCTCACTCTTGGAACGGCTTCATTTTGTATTGGCGCCAATACTGTGGGATTGATCTGCATAGCATCATCATATAAATCGGTGTCATTCATAAGCATATCAGTGAAAGAACCGTCAAATTGCAAATCCATCTACAAAAAAAATAAAATTATAATCAATTTAAAGAATGAACAATTTATAAAGTATACAAATCAATCTATCAATTAAAAAATTATAATCAATTTAAAGAATGAGCAATTTATAAAGTATACAAATAAATCTATCAATTAAAAAATTTATAATCAATTTAAAGAATGAGCAATTTATAAAGTATACAAATAAATCTATCAATTAAAAAATTTATAATCAATTTAAAGAATGAGAAATTTATAAAGTATACAAATAAATCTATCAATTAAAAAATTTATAATCAATTCAAAGAATGAGAAATTTATAAAGTATACAAATAAATCTATCAATTAAAAAATTTATAATCAATTTAAAGAATGAGCAATTTATAAAGTATACAAATAAATCTATCAATTAAAAATTAATAAAGTATAAACAATTTATAAATTATAAATTATATTACAAATTATAAATTATAAATTAAAACAAGAACAGGGGGTAGATGTAATTATAAATTACAATGTCTTCCCCTTCCCCTTAATAAAACGATCGTCTTTTTCCCTTCCCTTACCTTACCAGCTCTTCTTCCCCTTCCCCTTCCCCTTCCTCTTCCTCCCCTTCCCCTGTGCCTCTCTGCAACTTACAACGGCAACAGGGCTATGCGAGCAGTACACCAACGGCAAGGGAAACTAGGGTTTTCGATATCAAAGGCAATGATTCAGGGAAGGAGCAGTATCAAATCGATTTAGGCAAGGAGCAGTACACAAATCGATTTAGGCAAGTTTCCTTCCCCTTTCCTCTCTCTGTATTTTTATAGAAATTTGGGTGGAATATAGCCGTTGAGGAACAGTAGCCACCAACGGTTATTTTGCAACCTCTCGATTCTCTCTCCAAAGTTGCCAAATATGCTACCCCAAAACCCTAGATGCCATTTTGCCATCTCTGATGCTACCTCCGTTGGAGTCTGAATTTTTGTCGTTGAGGTGTCATTTTAGCGGTTATGGAGATGGCACCCCAGATGGCAACTCCCGTTGGAGTTGCTCTAAGCCAAGTCAAACTGCACAGTAGACCTCCACCTATATCAAACACCTTAAATCAAACAACTATTGGGGTGAGTAAATCATACATCCAATGAGTATATTCGAGACATATATAAAGAAAACACATAGCATAATACAGTTATAATAAATTCACTTAATTAAAAAAAACCAATATCTGACTATCCAATAACGTCTAGGAGTCTCGACAATAATTATCGACTACTAGTTTTCGCCCGGAAGTCTCAACAATCACATCCCTATCCATATATGTCCGAGAGTACTCTCGGCAATCAATAATATTAGAAAGCACATAACCAACACTTGAACTCATATCCAATTGTCAATTCACAAAACATAATCCTTAAATCACATACCATTTACATATAAATATAGCTAATAGCCAATCAATTATATTTTCAACCAATATGAATCAATACAGTCACCTCGGGTTAAATTTCAAACCCAAAAATCACTTTCCTTGTGACAGGTTAGGTGAGACCAATGTCAATGTTGTCGCTTCCGCACCTAACACATACGTCACCACAAGACATGAGGATTTTGTCATGTATACACATGCATGAATGCATAATCATGCTTAGAACAACATATTCCCAATTCCCCATCTAAATAATATAATATAGACAAATTCTTAGGTTTAACTATATGTTTGCAAGTAAATAAGACCTCAGAGGATTGATTTAAACTCATTTGAGTGTTTTGGGAAGCTTTGAAGTTGAGTGGTCAATGAATTAGAAGCAATATGAAAAAATGGACAGAAAACATGTTTGTACCAGGACAAGTTGTACCAGTTCTACAGTGACAGAATTTATTTGTACTAGTACGGCTTTATTTGTACCGAACTACCGATTCATCATTGATAGAATATTGTTGTACCGATACAACCTCATTGTACCAGTTCATCCTCAAACAGAGGGCCCTTGTACTGGTACAACACTGGTTTCACATGCGATTCAGTTCCAGTTCCTCCTAAACCCACTTATTTCTTTCTCCACAACTCTCAAATACCTATACTACCAACTACAACTATTTAATTGCTTATAAAACTTAACTAAAAGACCCCCCAGTAGCCATGGTTCTTGAGCCGAAATTGGAACCACCGCGAGATTACAAACAAGGGCGGAGCCAGAATTTTGCCATAGTGGGGGCAACTTAAATTCTTAAATTTCAAAGTATAATTGTAACATTGTTTTCATCAAAATATGTATTCTTGATAAACTGTTTATAAGCATAGTTACATCAAAAGAATGTCATTTAAAGGCGCAACTCATGTATACGAGTGATGTACAAAAAAAGGCAACAAAAAAACTTCACATCAAAAGTATCCTTTAATGTTCGAGATCTTTTATAAAAGGAGCTCCCAACTCTCGAACATCCAATAAATCCTTATAATTGTTCTCGACGAGTTTTCATATTTTGGAACCGTTGCATAATCATTTCATTTTCAATAATACTTGAAACATTTTTCTCAATATATGTAACTAAGCAATCATTCATCCATTGATCTCTCATTCGATTGCGCAATCGATTCTTTACTATGTTCATTGCTGAAAATTCTCTTTCGAAGGTTGCAATGGCAACTCGTAAGATAAGTGCTAGTTTGATGAGCAAATATACCAATGGATATACTATATTCTTTTTTGTCTCAACTAACTTCTCTGCAAGCCTACCAATTCCTTTAACTTCTGAAAATTCGTTGGAGCGCATATCAAGTATATAAGTACCAAGTTGATTAACAAGTATAAAGAACTCCATTGGGAAAAATTCTGAAGGGTAAAATTGAGCAAGACGAAGTAACTTTTCCTTATTGAATGCAGAGAATGAATCCATTGGATTTAGGCATGCCACAGAAAGAAGTAGCTTGGTGTTCGCCTCAGTAAAACAATCATTAAGCTCTTGAAATTGCTTATCTAACACCGTAGAAAATAATTCAACACGATAACGGTGTAGATTAGTGACTTTTTCACCATGCCGTGACCTTCCTCGAGCTATGTATATCTCATCCATATTCGGAATAATAATATCACATATTCCACAAAAAGAAGAGACATCGGCGACTAAAGCATCTCATCTATCATCCCTCATCATTCGTAGACGTTGTTTGGATACTTTAACTAAACTCATAGCATTAACAATATCTTGATATTTCCTCTGTAATGCTTGTGATAGTTCATTTTGTAATTCCCAATACACCTTTCATCAAATGTAAATAATCGAACAATTGAACTGAATCCAATAAAACACATGCTTCACCTCTTTTGCTCAGAAGTTATACCATCCTCTACAATAATATCAAGCACATCAACAACAGAGGAGAACAAAATAATCACATTTATAAGAGTGTCATAATGTGAGCCCCAACGTGTATCACCGGCCATTTGAAGACTACTTTCTTGATGCAAACCACGCCCACTTGATAACTCTCCATTGTTTAGTGCTTGAATAACCTTACTAGCTTGCTTCTCTCTTAAAATATCTCTTCGTTCGCATGAAACTCCAATAACATTCAATAAATTAGCAACAATATTGAAAAGCAATGCAATTTGATTGTGATTTTTCGCAACAGACACAAGTGTGAGTTGGAGTTGATGAGCAAAACAATGAACATAAAAAGCAGATACATACTCTTTTATGATGAGACTTTTGAGACCATTGAATTCTCCCCTCATATTACTGGCTCCATCATAACATTGTCCACGTAATCTTGACAGACTTAATCCATACTTTGAGAACAATGATTCAATCGTCACTTTAAGTGATAAAACATTTGTATCAGTAACATGGACTATGCCAAGAAAATGCTCAATGATGCATCCATTTTTATCCACATAGCGCAATAGAACTGCCATTTACTCTTTAACTGAAATATCACGAGATTCATCTACTAAAATGGAAAACAAATCATTTCCAAGATCATTGATTATTGCACATTTGGTTTCACTTGCAATAACGTGGACAATATCCTTTTGAATGTCTGGTGCTGTCACTTTGAGATTCTTTAGAGCATTTTATAAAACAACATTGTTGATGGTTTCATTGTGCTCAGCAAGAAATCGTAGAAGCTCAAGAAAATTGTCTTGATTTTTTGAATCCTCAGACTCATCATGACCACGAAATGCTAACCCTTGACGTAAAAAGAATCAAACACAATCAACTGATGTAGTTAAACGAACTCGATACTCCTTTCGAGCTTGATTTGATTGCTTAGAATAAGCAACTTCAATATGTTGCTTCTGATTCATTAGATTTTGACACTTTCTCCAAGTCTCATTATGAGCACTATTTGGACCCCCAACATGAATTTGAAATCTTTCTTTCTTCTTCTAGTTATGCAATCCCTCTATAACAAAAGAGTCACCACCCCCTTGCTCTCTCATATCACTTCTCATTAGATAGCAACATAAGCAATAAGCGGCATCTTTTTTAATATTATACTCCAACCAACTACCAAACTCGTTGAACCAAGATGGACTAAAGCGACGATACAGCTTGCCAAATTTTGTTTCGGGAAACTTATGTTCACGGGGTTGACATGGACCTTTTTTGTAGATATGCTCTCCGAATTTCATCCCTGTCATTAGGATGATAATCCGAAATTCTAATTCTTAGCCGAGGATTCGCAAGAAGATGTTCTAAGTTAACTCCTTCACGACTTTGCTTAGAACAATGTCGTATGTCACCACCACGATCATCTATTTTTTGACTAGAAGGCGGTTGTTCCAATGATGATTTTCTTATAAGAAACTTATCCATAGCTGATTGAAAAATAAATTTGTCTAATTAGATTCAAGTTTAAGAGTTCGTCATTAAGTTTGTAACAAATGAGATAATGGACTACACATAATCAAAATATAATCCATAAATCCAAAATATAATCCAAACTAGAATTTCAAGAAATCAATTAAAGAAATTTAATCATAGGGAAGAAAAATAGTACTAACCAATAATCTCAGATAGCCAATCTGAACAGAGGCTTCAACAAAAATCCAAAATAGTTGAATGGTGACCCAAGACGAAACAAAGAAAACTTACATAAGTCCATAAATAATACACCAAACAACCATCAATTCTGCGGGAACTAAACTAATTTTCTAATATAAAAAATCTGATTTTAGATTTGTGTTAATAATACTATCAAAAATTTTGATTATTGGATTACCTCTCCTTAGTTTCAACATAATCTTCTAGGATTTTTTCAAAGTTTGATTTGCACAACGATTGAATCGAATAGGCTGATTCATTGATGAATACACTAAAGAAACTAACAAAGAAACTAAAGAAAAAGAAGAAGAGGGGCTGGACTGGAACTCTGGAAGTTGGACTGACGAAGATGACTTACGGGAAAAAAAATCAGGTGTAAAAACTGAGGAGCTGCTGCTGCCAAAAGTTAACTTTTAAGATTTGAAAATTATGTTAATATATTCTATACTTTAAAAAAAATTCAGTGGGGTAAGTTTAAAAAATTATTGAAATTTTTAAAATTATACCTAGGTCCCAAATTTTTTTAAAATTTTGAGTGGGCAGCTGCCCCGATACCAAATTCGCGCCCTGATTACAAAGGATTTTACCCAATACATTCCAACAACAACAATTTATCTCAAAATAAGTAAATTAAAAGAAAATGATTAACCTACTGAGAAGAACCTCTTCTCCAAACTCACCGAAAACTTCAAGTGGAAAGAACTCAAGGTTCTTGAGTTCCTTAACCCAACACCAAAACAAACTCAAACACCAAAATCTTGCTAAGCTCCTCTTCTCTCTTAGCTTTCAGTATTTGTTCCTCTTCTCCTCTCTCTTTCCTTTCCCTTTTTGCTTTCAGAGTTTCTTTCTTTTGTCTCTCGTAGAAGTTTCCCGTAAAACTCACACACACACATGTATATATGTATGTATGTATATATGTCTATATGTAACAGTTCTGATGAGGGAAAAACAAAACGTTTTCTCTTTTTCTCACACACACACACACATATGGCAGGTGACTCACCTTTTTGACCTAATTATGCTTAGGTCCCCTTTGGTTTTCTTTCATCACACACACCCCCTCAAAAATTCCAAGACCTAATAATTTGTCCTCAATTACTATTATTCAAATTACTTTTTACTCCCCAATATTCGTGCAATGCAAAGTATATTCGGGTCTCAGATATTTTCAGATTGATAGTTGATTTTAATCAATATTGTGGTACACTGTCAATCCAATAATTATATATTATTAGTTCAACAAATTATATAACTAAACTAGGTAAGTAGTATTATTCTGTTTATTTTTTATTTTCAAAAATCAAAAAAATCTCAAAACAGTATTAATTAACGATGTCAATATTTTTAAGGTATAAATGATCAAAAAAATATGATTGAGACTTGAAAAGACAATATAATATAAATACCAAATAGTATGATTGAGACTCGAACTTTCAAATGCATAACATTTTATAAATGTTAGGGGTGATGTGTAATTTATGATAATTAATTTGGGGGTTAAATTATAGTAGTTAGAATTATAGGTGTTGTGTTATATTTTTTAATATTAACCCTAGGGTTGATTTATTTAATGACGGAATGTTTTGAGTGAAATTGTTTAATGAAAAAAAGAGTTTTTGGTGTAATTTTTAAGTGATTATTAATTAAGTAGTGGTTGTGTGAATAAAGAAAACTA